>JANTQH010000083.1:0-164383 GCA_032988465.1 Onygenales sp. PD_10 | reverse complement strand
TAGTCACTGACTGCCATACACCTCAAATGAAGAATAATAATAATAATAATAATAAATCTATTTTTAAGATTTAAGAGATAATCTACCTCAGCTTCATCATAGAGGTGGAGAAGGGAGTCTGTATAGATCTCAAGAAGATTACTACTATCTTCAAATAAGAGGCCTCTATAACTATAAAAGGTATATAAAACTTTTTAGAATTTATAAATTTCTACTAATATTTCATTCAAGATTTTTCTGACATCATCTAACTACTAACTGATCTCACACATAAAGACTAGTAGTTTCAATGGTCTAAAGAAGTAAATAAGATATTTATATACCTTAAATAGATATTCATCTCTATCTTAATGCTCATTACATTTGACTCTAACTGCCTAATAGTGGTTGAAATAGACTCCATCAGTTATATCACAAGCAATACTCTTATGTAATAGAATAATGAAGGTATCCTGTGATTCTATATATTTATATTTAAGAAGCTTAGCCCTGCTGAAGCTAACTATAAGATTTATAATAAAAAACTTCTCATTATTATCTGATGTTAGAAGAATGAGACTTTAAACTTTATAGTATAAAAAACTTTAAAATTATTATAAATCATAAGAATCTCTGATATTTCATAATAACCTATAAACTCTCTAAATGTTAGATGTACTGAGCTGAATTTCTTAGTTACTTTTATTTTATAATTTATTACTGCTCTGACACAGAGAACTTTATAGCTGATACTCTCTCTTAATATAAATAGAATATACCTTTTAAAGACTCTAATGTGTAACAGGCATACTCTGATTAACAGATCATGCAAGCTAGATGCTAAAATCAAAATTGTAATCACTAGAGAAAGAAAGGAAAAAGGAAAAGAAATTGTGAGATCATATAATATAGATAAAAGAGAATTATATGAGGTTGAAGTAGATAAACATTCATATGAAAGCCCAGTTAGAGGTCTCTAATTAAGTAGTTAGAGATTGGGTGAAGTTCAGGCAAGCTATAAATATAAAATATAAGGGTGTAACTCTTCATATTATGTCTCCCTATTTGGTTCTGAAGGGTGGGCAGGAGGGTTTAGAAAATTAAATATAGAGTAGTGCAAGTAGAGTTTTATCAGGCAGGTACAGCTCTTTATAACAGGCAAGCATAATGATGTCTTGCAGGGTAGAGGTCAGTTCTCATGAGAGCACTTTATAGCTGAGCCACTTCACTAGATACTGAAATCCTTACCTGTAGTGGTAGTAGTTGAGGATGACTTCTATCTCATACTCTACCTTATTATCTTCTCTGATAATATCAGGTGGATATCAATTAGTAATCTTTTGCAAGGAGAATAGGTTGATGGAGATCTTATAGAGTAGGTTCATATAAAACACATTGTGAATCTCAGATAGCATGTCAAGGCAGTAGTTATAACTCCTCAGAACTTTAATGATAGTATATTTAGCATATTAGTAGTTAAGTATGCAAGATGACTGATCAGTAATAATATTCTAAAGGTCTAACTAAATCTTATCATCCACTTCATAGCATTTAGTAGGATTCTGGCAAGCATTCACATGGTTCTATTAATCTTGCTGGATGCTGGCCATGGAGGATTCAGTCTATTTATAAGCTTGCTGGAGTTTTGAGATAATAGTATCTATAATTTGAATTAAACTGTAGAGTAGGGTAGAAGGTTTAGATAATTCAGTGAGATTAAGAACTTTAAGATTGTAACTATGTAAAAGGAAAAATGAGCTAACCTCAGTACTGATAATATTACAGCCATTAATTATAAGTTTAACATGTGAGAGAAGTTCATTCTAGTTATTCTAAGTATATAAATAGAACTTTTAGAGGTAGTTCTTAATCATCTGAATCATATATTCAGTGCTGCCATCAGTTTTGGGGTGATAGGCAGTTGAGAGGTGCTAGGAGATCTTGAGAAGCTAGTAGATTTAGCTCTAGATAGCTCTAATAAACTAGGTTTCACAGTCTGAGATGATTGTATAGAGTAAATCATGCAGGTAATAAAACAGACTTTAAAGGAAGGCTTTAGCTAGGCTGGCCTTTTATTACCAAATCAAACTAGGACTAAATTTAATCTTAGTCACTTTATCTAAAAGATTAGTCCCAGTTTAGTCCCATTTACTCCTTATTTATACCTAGTTTTGTTTGGTCCCAAAAGCTTAAAGTATAGTGTAAAAGTAACCAAACCAAACCAACTTTCCTAGTCCCAATTTAAACTAAAATATTTTATATTTTAAATGTGTTAAAATGTTATTTAAATGACTTTTTAAAATTAAAAATATTTCAAATTGATCTGATCCTAGTAAATTTTTAAAAATATAGTAAAAATATACTAAAAATATACTAAAAATAGTAGTTTTTTGCCAAGAAATGGGACTAAATGGGATTAAAATGGGACTAAAAAAAGTCTAGTCACTTTTAGTCCCATTTTAGATTATATAGAGTTAGTCATTTTTCATGTTTTAAAGCTTTAAAGTCATGTTTTATACTACCTTTTGGCATTAAATGGGACTAAAATCAAATCAAACCAACATGAAAATTCCTAGTCTCAGCGGCCAGCCTAGCTTTAGCTACTATAGGTATATCCATCTTCACACAGAGTTTAAGGATAATACTCTTACTGAGGCAGTCAATAATTATGAGGATATTCTTACAGTTATTACTCATAAAAAGGTCTACTGTGAAATTAATGATGACATGACACTAAATATATTTAGAGATCAAGAGAGATTTGAGTAGACCTTAATGATGATTCTATCAGGTAATAATAGATTGACAGACATTGTAGTTCTAAGTGAACTATTAGATGCTCTAGAACATGTTAGGCTAGTAGAAGTTTTAAGATAAAATTTAATAGAGTACTTTATAATTTAGATAGCTAATCATCAGAGAATTATAAGTCTTTTGTATAATTTAGGTGCATAACAGTTCTGAATTAGAAACTCACTGCCTTCTCTAGAAGTATAGTTGGGAGTCAGGATCTACAGAGCATTTAATAATATCAATACAGGCTTGAAGTTTAGATAGAAAATAGTAAGCTTTATCTCAGATAATCTAAATCATTATTTGAAGATATTTGTTAGAGGCAGCAATAGTGTCCCAGAGTTCTTAAAGTGGAGATGAGGTAGTCATGATTAACAGAGTAATAGATGAGGCATGTATTACTCTATATGATATTATTTCAGATTTCTTGAGGATCTATGGATCTAATAGTCTCTATTTGTAGTTTACTCAGTAGATATTAGAGTCTTCAGAGGATATATTCTATTCATATTGGAAGAGGGCATCAGCTATAGAGTTCTCTGTGCCAGGGTAATAATAGATTGTAAAATAGAAGTAGCTAAGGAATTTAGCCCAGTACATTTAGCATTCAGAGAGCTTATAAGTTATTATGAAATATTAGAGGTTCTTATGATCTACTAGGAGCATTCTACCTCTAGCACCCCTCAACTAGAGGGTGAGAGGAAGCCCTCTGGGCCTCCTCCTCCCCTAGACCCCTCTTACCCCCCCAGCCTACCAGCACATTTATAGTAGGAGCTCTATAGTATAGTATATGTAGCTGAGGCAAGACAGAGCAACCAACCTTCTTTATAGATAATTATATATAGGGTAGGATAGAGTGAAAATATCCTAATGAAGTACATCTTTATTCATTGAAATTTAATATAGAGTATCTACTTTTAACAAGCTTCATTAATAAGTTAAGAAAATAAATGGTAAATTCCCCCATATTAATGCATACAAAAAGATTAAAGATAATATCTTTTAAAAATGTAGAGAAAGAAACCATCTCATCATTATATTCATTAAGTCTCTAAGAACATTTTTAAGCCTACTACTCATTCTCCACTTCATCTCTAACTAGACTAGGTACCTCTTCCATATCTATCTCATTATCCATCTCATAAAGAAGTTTCATGAGCTTCTCTAAAAGCTTTTCAGCTTTCACTGATGTAGCATTCTCAGGTTCCTCCTCATCTTTACTTAGCATGATAATCTCCCTACTTGGCAGATAAATTTAGTTATCTAAAATAGCTTTCTCATCATCTATATTCATATTATTCTGCAGGTAAAAGAGCATTAAATTCAATTTAACTATCAGGCTAGCTGTGTATTTGAAGTTCAACTTTTCTATTTTATGTGTGGAGAAAGAATTTAGTATCATATACTCATAAACTTTAATAATCTACTTTTAGCTGATTCATAGAACATAGCTTATAATCTGATTGATTATAGACTGGCTACCTACTATATTGAAATAGTGCATGTTTTAACACTTATACTATAAATTGAAACCAGCTGAACTAATATGATAGAAACCAATGAAGACCATTGAATTCAGCTTATTATTATTAAAGTTTAATACTGTAGCTGTACATTCATCAGGCTTTAGAGATGCATGAAACACTATATATAGAATATTAATAAGAGTATATATGTCTGCCATCAGTACTTATTCTTCTAATCTATTATATCACATAATGAACTTCTCATTCAACTTAAAGACTTCATGGCTTAATCAGATTAGTAATACCTGAAGTTATGATGACTCTCACATCATGAGATACAGAGTCTTTTCATAATTCTGAGGAATAGTAGTATTCATATTAGAGGGGAAAGGGAGGTAGAACTGAGTATCATCTAGAGAGTCTTTATAGGCTCTCTACTCAGCCCTATAGTATATATTCAGCCAGTGTGAGAAAAGGACCATCTAGGAAGTACAGAGCAGTATAAGGGAGACACAAGGTAATAGGACTTCCCTGTGTATGTGAAAGAAGCTAATTTAAGAAGTAAATAGTATTAGTTTTCTATATTTATTTTTATTAATGAAGATATATCTA
Source organism: Onygenales sp. PD_10 (assembly GCA_032988465.1). NCBI lineage: Eukaryota > Fungi > Ascomycota > Eurotiomycetes > Onygenales > Onygenales sp. PD_10. Next base: position 159,533 of record JANTQH010000083.1, on the reverse strand, counting down.
TTAGACAGTTTGAACATAAGGTAGTGATATAGATGCATTGTTATTGATCTATACTTAGTTAGCTCATTGAGAGTAAATTAGCACTCTATAATCTGGTAGAGAGTAGTAGATATATTATCTCTAATTTTGAGACTATTCTTCTTAGATAGGTAGCTCATCAATGTTCATCTAATACAGCACATTTTAAAAAACTTGGAGATGTTCACACCAAGACAGAGATCATTATAGTTGAGACACTAAAGATTCTCTTGGAGAGTATAACTCATGATTTAGTATATAGAACTGATGTGGGAAAGATTGACCTTATATAGATTAAAGGAAGAAGAAAGACCCTTAAAGGATAATACCTTATCACTTTACTAGATATTAGAGTTAATAAGTGTGATGAACCACACCAGATTCTTAATGTTAAGTAGGAAGTTAAGATAGAGAATTATAGTAAATAATAGATTAAATCTTACATTTAGTGATAGATACATCTTGGAGGTATTCAAGTCAGCATTCTACATCATATATACCTTATTAAAAATAATAATACTAAATACCCCACTCAAGTTATCTGAGTGATCCCCAGAGAGGCTCTCAGAAGATTATCATTGAAAATATTGAATGGTGGTGTAGTCATTCCTCTAGCTCAGTATTTAATATAATGTGAGAATGATTAGCTGTGACTGACCTGGGGCATTGAAAATTAAGTTATTCCTAGTGAGCTTCTTTATTATAGTATTTTATCTCAATGCAAGACCCCCCTTGCCATCATCATAATAGATATGAATATGTAGCTTATTAGTAACTAACTCTATCTTACTAGCCTACTGTTTGATAAATACTGAGAGTACAACAAGCAGGGTTAGTCTCTACTCTAAAGTCTCATAGTCATTATACAACTACTAGATTAAATTAGTAACTATATAAACTATAAAATTACTGATGAGCCTCCAGAGATGTTCTACTTACTAAAAGAATGTATCTAATTATTACTCAAGTTTTGCCTAACCCTATAAGATTCACTATAATACAACCACTGATTAGACTGTCCATTCAAAACTGTCTAATGATGTTAACTGTTATAGGCTGCTAGAATTTCAACTCCACATTCCTGTACATCTCTAGCACATAGAGGATGGAGGCATTCATAATATGAAGGTTTATCAGGGCAACCTTAATATTTTGAGGCTGCAGGTTTATGTTGTTCAGAAAGTCCTGTATCTTATAGAACTGCTAAACTACATTCTTAATTAATTTAATTATTTTATTATTATAATTTGCTTTTAAGATCTCTGCCCATTCAAATGACTTCAATTTCAGATAATTATTATTAAAGAAAATCAAGATGCTTAAGTAGAGTTTACTGGCTGTGATTTCCTGCTCTATTACCCCTACAGCACTCTTATTAATGATGTTATCATTATCCTCTTCATTACTTTTTCATCACTTTTGCTCTTGTTGCTATCTTCTGTTTCATTACTAATTCTTATTATATTATAAATAGCTCTTCATAGATTTACCCATTATTAAAATAGCTCCATCAGGTTGATTGTTTTCAAAATCTTTATCAACCTCAATTGTTCCACCAGTGTCAGAATCTTATCTTATTAGTCTCCCAAAGGTGCTACTAGTGGTGAAGAGGGTGCAACTTGTGATAAAGAAATGATATTAATTATTATATTATTAATAACTATAAAGTCTGATGATTCTAAATGGCTGACATGATCATTTGAAGAGGAAGGAGATATAATATTCTTAGAGGCTTTTAGAACTCCTTTTATATCATCAGCAGGTTGAGTAGTAGCATTATGTCTGAGTTCAGAGTAGAACTTTGAACTGATAAGCCCTTTATTTTTTCTCTTAGTCAGACAACTAGATGTATGCTCTTTTATCAAATACTTCAGTAAAATAAAAATCCTTTACTAGGCCTTATCCTATTTGATATTACTTTACTAGTAAAAAACCCCATCCCTGAAGTGTACATTCCAATATGTGGTCTTACATATGAAATAACAATAAAAGTCAATAATATCATACAATTCAAAATCTGAAGTTTCCTCAGAGTATTGAAGCTCTCCACCACATTCTTACTTTATAAGCTAACTTTTAATAGTCTTAAATATAGAGCCTTTCATCTGCATCTTCAGTCCTTTCTGAGACTCCTTTTCAAGGTGTTACTCATATAACTCAAAGAAGTACAGATAGATTAATTTACTTTGAACCCAGAAAAGCATTTTATCTTCATTGGTAAAATGAAAGAGATTAATGATGTCAGCTCTGAATGCTAACTTTATGATGTTTATAAGAGATTATAAGATAGAAATAGCATTTAAAGCTAGAATACATTAATTATAGTTAAGTATGTCTAGAGAGCTTTTAAGTAGCATCTATTTTATCTATAGCATTAAGATCTATTATATTATTATCTATCATCCCCATATCTAAATTATAGATATCATCACTCAGTTGCTTCATAGTAATGTCTGGGAAGCCTTCTGAGATTTATCATATTAGCTAACATATATAAATAGGCTCTAAATGTATAGGCAATGTGCAGGAGATCACTTTAAACCAGTGTATTAAAATAGGCTATATCCTCTGAAAATACCTTTGTAAATATGCTGCTGCTATTCAATATGATCTCTATATAAATATATGTTAGTGAGAGTTGCCTAGAGGTGCTGCAGATGATATCACAGAGCTAGGCAGCTTAAATTTAAAATAATATAATATAGTGAGAACTTAGGGGAATGATGTAAAATCAGTATATATTAACATCTATTACATGCAGAAGCATGTAGAATGATTATTTAATGAATAAATTACTATTATAGTAAGGAGATTTGAATTTACTGTGTAGTTTGACAGGGTAGGTGATTGGTTTGAGGGTTGCAAGTGAGATGGTTGTATTGTGAAGGTTAGAAGATAAAAGGTGATATTAAGGGAAGTAAGCTAACTAAGTAGATATTTACTCATATGATATAATCATATGATTACTGGTACCTTAAGTAATAGAAGTGACTTAGATTTCTCTAAATTTATGGTCTGGAGGCTCACCAGGGATTTGATATATAGAATAAAATGAAATAAGAAAAGAATGCTAGTAGTTAATATAAACTATATAAGAAGGAAATATCAAGTATCAGTGTAGCTTTATATGGTTATTCATATGAATCCACCTCAAATGATATAATAAGATAATGGAATAAGGCCTCATAAACCACTATATGTAATATTTCAGTGCTGTTAAGGGTGTAAATGACAAGGTATATATATTAATAAATATATATAAATACTTCTGATTCATTAAAATCACTGTTAAACATCATGATATTATTTTAATGATATATATGATGAAGGAGGGGTCAGAACAGTGGATTAATAACTCATATGTTAGAATATACATAATATTACTTACATAATGTAGTGCTCAACCTCACTACTCTATCAAACTCACTGCCCTATCCACCTTTAATCATTCAACTAAAGCCTATATTCTCAGAGGCTCTTACAACTTTATAATATATAGCTAATCATCAAGTTAGTTTATAATATTCTATTCATGCATACAATAATGAGCATCCTCATGGTGATGAAGCATTAAAGACATCTAAATAGTATGAAACTAGCTATAGTCAAATTTCTGGTCAAACATCAACCTGCTGAGTGTTTTGATATGAGAACAGGTAACATATACTAGACCTGAGACAAAGTCCATGTTATGGATGTTAAGAACTACTTGGTTAAGTGTCATACCCTAACTCTTATGAACAGTGATTATATATGCAAGAGTGATTAGAAATTACTCCTATGAATACTGATTATTATCTAGAATGAACTTTGCCTAGCAAGTAAATATGAGGATGACTGGATGGCTATTAATAGGGTTAGAGATGAAGTTTAAACCTTTATAACTATTAAACTTCACCATTAATATATATGAAAGTATGTTGATGAGATCTGCACTGGCCTCTCACATTATATTATATATCATGCCAATGAAATCATTAACTAGATCTTACTCTATCTACAGATTGCAAGTCAGCATTACATAGTACCTAATATTTATATGTATGATGTCTGCTAGGTTCTAAACTTCATCTATTATTATGATCTTTACTGATATATGTTCTAGATGATTGGCTAATAATATTTTCATGAGTTTATTATAGGTGCACAGTTTGAATATATTATAGGAATAGACATTATTCTTCTTTAAGTATATTTAGATTGCATCATTGAAGGCATTTATTTCATTTAATGGGATGTTATACTTCATGCATATCAGAAGTAAATACTAGTCCTTCTTAATGACAGCAGCTATATGTAGGTTTTTAAGAGCTTTTCAGAACCAGATGATGAGGTTATTAACTCCCTACTGATACATTACCTGCTGAAGGATAATAGTTGTAGATAGTGAATGATATGCCTTCACTATACTATTAATATATAGCTGTCATGGGACAGTATATAATGGGGTATCATCTATAAGAGATAGCTAGAAGAAGTCACCAAACATCAGAATACTCTTCTCACTAAAGAATTCATTATTATACTATAGATAGATCTCCCTCAATCTATGATCTATTTAATCTAATATTATGAGATTAATTATAGACTTCTCATCAATGATGATATATATCATATGATGCATGTTATCCTGTATTACAGTTAATATCCAGAGTAGTAGTGGCTTGTATGCTGTGCAGATCAGTAAATATAAAAAACTGTGAAGTATGCAGCCTTATATATTAAAGATAGTTACTCCTATTAGTATCATATAGACTATAGAGTTGTTAACTCCAGACCATGATAATATATGTTCAAGATGCAAACTAATAGTATTAATAATATATGACTTGCCTGTTCTACCTGGTCCATCTATATTTAGTTGCAGTGGCAGAGGCAACTCACCACTCAGATGACAATGAAAATGTTATATCACTACATTAAATAGTTATACCTATTTTAATGTCAGTGTGTTATAACCTATAAGGGAAGACTCCTTCAAGCCCAGTATAACTGTCTGTTTGCTAATTTCCTACTAGTTAAAAGCTAATAGACAATCATCTTCAACACAGTAATGATGCCAGTTATATGCAATATCCATATTATAGGCTCTAAGATCACTTGAGGCATCCTTAACTACCTTATAACTGGGCAGGCCTGCAGCTAGAACCTCCTATTTCTCTTATACAATATCATCTAGATGATCCTCCACCTCAAACTCATCTTAAATAGCCTCATTAGGGATAAATCTGAGTGTATCAAAATTATGAGATGAGCCATGCTCCCTGGCACAGTGGGTATATACTAACCTTTAGTTTTCAAAAGCTCTAAATGTAGAGGGGGTGATATCCTCCCTACACTATGAATGGTAGAGTATTATTTTGATGTGGTAGAAATTATCATACTGAGGATTATTAGCATCAGGTGGATAATAAGGCTAGAATGATATAATACAGGGCTTTACTCATGATTACTATTTGTACTTCTTTTAATCATACTTCTAAATGAACTTTAGCAAGTAGACTCTATTTAGTGACTAAGGTTATACTCTATATCATTCAACTAGTAACTCCATTGAGATGACCTCTGACTCTATAACTTTATATGACTATTTTATCAGTGTATCTATATAATATCACAGTGATATGACTGTGCAGCTACTCTATACTAATAGCTTAAATATAAGATGATGATAGATCTTCTATGCAGGCTAGTCTCTCTTTCTAATAAGTTTATTCAGTGTTTTTACCACTACAGTCTATATTAGTGAATAGGTGTGGGAATGTGTTGCTGCACTACATATACTCTTTATAATATTATAGTATGATGTTGATTTAACCTCATTCTTAGTATAGTACTTTGCAGTATATTTAAGCACTGCCTCTAGAGAAGTGGATGAGGAAAGATTTCTATTAGCTAGCTAATCTAATGTTACTACTGGTGAAAATGCCTGAAGCAACTCATCTAAATACTATAGGATAAATATCTACTGTGACTTGTATTTAGAAGGCTCATTCTTACTATTACAGCAGGTAATTATAGAATAATCATAGAGGGGTTTCAGATAGAAGAATTAACAGTAATGCTCTCTTAACTGTTTATCTTTACATAGATAGTATGATTTGAAATGTTATGTATGTCTACTGAATTAATTTATTAGAGTAGTATAGTAGTCCTCCAAGTTGGCCTGCATGATGCATTAGCTTTGAATTACATGGATCCTATAATATCCCTAGAGGCTCCCAGGAGATGACTGGCTCACCTAGTCACTAAAAGAGAGAGAAGATGGATGTCTGGCATCTAACTATCAGGAAGGGTTTAGATTAACAGTATAGATCTGTATGCTTCAGAAATCTACTAATAACTATTATGTTTTGACAGTTGATATATCCACATTAGATGCACTATTTAATCAAATAAAGCCATGAATGTATCCACTTCCCCTACTTTACCACTCAAACTAGAACTAATAGTTCTCAACATCAAACTTCTCTGCTATTACAAGTTCACAGAATAGCTGAAAACAGCAGGCTAAATAGGATGCTATGATATATGAGTTATTCTATATGTTGTTATAGACTATAAAAGCATATTATCTATTATTTGCAGCTTGATAGTACTCATTAAAACACAGTAGATATCTCTGAAGATCATATTATTGATAGTCAGCAGTATTAAGTGTGAAGAATAGGCTGTTAAGAGATAGCTATCAGATAATGAACTTAAGCTCATAATGCTACTGGTTCTAATATGGCCTTGTACCTTTAATTGAACCATTAGAATGTACAATTCAATTAAGAAGAGGAGAATGCTCATTAGAGACCACAGCCCTCTATATGTTATAAATAGTAAGATTAATGCTGTTCTTATCTCTTTCAATAAACTACTTTATAGTATAGAATGCCTGCTCACAGAGTATTTAGTTAAATATAATATATTAAAACTAGGGATATCACATGAAACAGCCATCAGAGTAGTATATCATATATCTAACTTATTAAGTCAGTATGATAGGATATTCTCATTCAGTGGCAAAATCTGCAACTTCATTAGGAAAAAGTGTGGGAAATACCATAGCATACATTCATTTCCTAGAGTTGAAATTTATTAGTAGTATCCTGCAGACAGAAGGCATCATGAGATGATTATCAATTCCTAGCTTTATATTTATATGGATAGCAAGAAGTGCTCTCTCATCTGCATCTATTAGTAAGTTTAAAATAAATGATGTTTTCTTGAAGACATCATCATCAAATATGTTGTTCTGATCCTGAAGTAGCCCTCTAATATTATAATTATTTGATAAGCTATTATAGTTTGATTCCTCATCATTCTCATTCTCAATTATAAAGTGTAACTATCTAGTTATATCTATATCAAATGGTAATAATACAATCATATCTGTGTTCATTTGAATGTACTAGTAATTCAGATGATTATTATAGAGATAGCACAACCATACTTCAACATTGTGATGTTGTACATATAAATTAGTTGCATACTATCATTAAACCTCAGAATTCTAGTTATAGCCCTGAGGTTTTAATATTAGCATATTGAGTGTGCTTGATATTCAAGAGAGCTAGTCTACAATTAACATTATGTTCTGCATGAAGCATACAGTGTGTCTAGAATAGTGATATTAAAGACCACACACACACTTAACCTGAATGTGAAGACTACACCATGCAATAAGCATCTCTTCAGCTATAGTTAAGGTAGATAGATGTGAAGGAACTCTCCCAGGGTCCATATTATTAGTATCTGTGAAAAGACCTGGGCTATCTAGGCATTTAATCTGATCATAATAGTATCTTTCACATATATTTGTATTTCCTACTCTCATGTGGAATTATATTTCATTACAAATAGAGTAGTTCTCAAGGCTCTCCCTATCTAATACCTAATAGAAATGAACAATGTGAGACCAATCATTCTCAGTCAGAATAGAATTAGATATTACATTAAGCTATTTAATGATAGCTGAGATATTAATTGTAGTATCAGCCATTACATTGCACTCTAGTGATGGTTAATTAGTCTAAATTAATTAGTTTATAAATTAAATATTATTTTATAAGAAAGAGGGCATATTTATAGTATCTACATTTATGAATAAAGTCATTCATATATCTTCATCCTGTATGTTAGATGACAATTAAAATGATAGGGTATATAATAAGGTAGAAGCTGTGGATATACTATCTGTTATATATGATATACTTTCTACTGAGGACTATGAGAAGAATAGTGTGTCACTGGAACCAATTATCATACCACTTAGTTAACTGTGGGTACTACTGTTTGTCAGTGAGGAGTCTGAGTAATAATAGTAGAGGCTGCATGTGGGTGTATAGTAACTTAATAGTAGTAATAAATAATATCTATGTTTGTCCCATGCCTCTACTATAAGTATAAGAATATAAAATCATCCAGTGTCTGATTCCTCCTCATTAGAGTTAGCTAAGGAGATATCCTGGGAGGCTCCAGGGGGATTATCCTAATAGAGAGAAGAGGACAATGAAGGGCATGATGAAGGCAGGATGTAATATTAGAATAATATGATCTATTAGAATTGTATGTTAAACTACAATCTTGAATTTCATGCTTAGTTATCACTAATGATTATATCAGGCATTTACACAGCTAAAAGAGGATGTTTGTTCTGAGAACTAGTTAAGATTCTTATTCATTTTTGTGTTTAGCTGGCATAGTAGTACTAATGGTAGTTTTAGTATGTGGAAAAGAACTCAGTACAATCCTCATTTTTAATAAAGAAGATGTGAGTAAAAGAGCTATTACATTATAAATACTCCATGTTGGATTAGTAGTAACAGGCAGAACCATAGCTCACACATCTCAGTATAGTATTAGTAGTAGAAAAAATTCAGCAGTAGTTGCAAATTAAGGGCAGATAACAGACCATATTAAATAATTATATAACAGAAGATTAGGGAAATGTACACATAATCTACTACATCAAATGATATCTAACTATTCTCTACTGGGAAATACATGCAATCTACTGCACCAAACAATATTCAACCATTCTCTACCAGGGAATACATGTGATTCACTGCACTAAACAATATCCAATTGTTCTCTGCTGAGGAATACACACAATCTACTGCATCAAATGATATTCAATCATTCTCTGCTGAGGAATATGTGTGATCCACTATGCCAAACAATATCCAATCATTCTCTACTGGGGAATACACATAATCCACTGTGTCAAACAATATCTAATCATTCTCTACTGAGGAATACATGTGATCTACTGTGCCAAACAATATCTAATTATTCTCTACTGAGAAATACATGTGATTCATTATGCTAAACAATATCCAACCATTCTCTACTGGGGAATATGTGCAATCCACTGCACCAAATGATATCCAATCATTGGAAAAGCTTAAATAGAGAGACCTTTTTAGCTGTATATACTCAGAAACTGATTTTATGTAGACTTCACTTCACTCTATCTAATAATGATTTTGAAGTCTTTCACACTGTAAAGTTTGAAGTCCTATTCTTCTAGACATCAGATGATGATAAGGAGTTCTTTATTATAGATCTTATAGTTGGCTTCAGCAGGGCTGAGTTTTTTAAATATAAATATGCAAGGCTGTAGGACTTCTTTATCATCTCATTACATGAGAGTGCTATCTATAATATAACTAGAAGAGTCTGTTTTAACCATTATTAAACAATTAGAGTCAAATGTGATGAGCATTAGAGTAGAGATGAACATCTATTTAAGGTGTGTGAACACCCTATCTGCTTCTTTAGACTATTAGAACTATTAGTCTTTGCACATGAGATTAATTAGTAGTTAAATGATGTCAGAAAAATCTCAAATAAAGTATTAGTAGAAATTTATAAATTCTAGCAAGCCTTACATGCTTTTTATAGTTATAGGAGCCTCCCATTTGAGAATAGCAGCAATCTTCTTGGGGTTCATATAGACTCCCTTCCCTGCCTCTATGATGAAGCTGAGGTAGGTCATCTTTTGAACTTTAAAGATGGATTTATTAATATCAATCAGGAGACTGTATTTACAGAGATAGGTAAGAACTTTAGACATACTCCTGATGCTATTTATGGGATCCATCAGTGAAGATGAGAATGTTATTAAGATAAATAGAAGTAAATTTATCTAAATAGTCTTATAGGGCTCAGTTGATGTACTTCTGAAAGGTGCTTAAGATATTTATGAGACTAAAGGGGGTAACTATCCATTCAAATAGATCATATTTTGTGTAGAAAGTAGTTAGCTATTCATCTCCTTCTGTGATTTGAATCTTATAAAATGTAGAGATGATGTTGAGCTTTATGAACTACTTAGCTCATCCAATTTATTTGAGAGTCTTATTGATTAGTAGTAGTAGGTAATAGTCTTTTCTTATGAGTTGATTGAGGCTATAATAATCTATGTAAAATTAGAGGCCTTTATCAGGCTTCTTAGCAAAAAGGATGAGCACATTAGCAGGTAAATTGCTAACTCAGATAAAATCTTTATTAAGAAGGTCATTAAGGGTCTTATAGAGCATAAGTAGTTCATTGTGTGATATATTATATAGAGGTCCCCAGGGCAGCTGGGGATCTTTACTATCTGTCTTTTTAAATTTAATATGATAGTCATGTATATCCTGGAATAGTAGAAGCTTCTCAGCAGCCTTGTGATCAAAAACATCAAGAAATTCATGGTAGTGTGGGGGAAGGATTATTGCAGGGTTGGTTTTCAGCTTTTTAGAGAGTTGAGAGAGAGCTTTCTCTATATTGAATATGTTGATGGTGAAGATTTTAATAGAGGATTAGAACTTGAGCTTCTAATTATAATGTTAAAGGAGCTTAAAGATATTAATGGAGATCTAGTAAAGGTCAGCAATTTTATGAATATCTTTCTCAGATATATGGATGTTTCTGAGGAACACAATGCACTGGTTGTGCATATTAATAAGAGTTTGATATTTGAATAATTAAGATAGATCTAACATGAAGTTATATAGAAGATTCTTAATTTTATATGTATAAGTATTCTCTTAGAGGAATCTACCAACATCAACATCAAGCTTCACCATGTTTCATATGAAGCCACCAGTGTCACCACTGACACTCTTAATCTTTTGGAGGATAATTGGAATATATAGAAGATTATAATAGTTAATCATATGAGAATGAATTATTATGTAGTAACAGCAGCTACTATCTATCATAGTATTCATATTAAAGGAACAATTAACTATAGTAGGTACAAGAATTACTAAAACTATCATTTTCTTCTTAAAGGTCTTCCTGTCTAACTCTAGGAGTTTCTACTTGTGATTTCACACAGAAGCTAGTCTTTTCCTAAGTCTGATTTAGTATCTTTAAAGTTCTTCTCTTCTTTAGGTCTGGTCTGTATGTTTACAGATTGTACAGGCAGCTTCAGGGGAATGTAGGTGCCATGGCAGTTAGCAGCCCTATACCTGGGTTTATCACAGTTAATGTACACTCCTCAGACACAGTGATCTGTGACAGCAGTGGTAGTCATATTAGGGATATAGAAGCCATTTATATGAGCTGTTAGTTCCCAGTCCATAGCATTCAGATTATAGGGCTGAGTCATCCTGAGGAAGGTTTTTCTAAAGTTAGTGAGAGTATCAGTGTGAAATCAGTTCTTAATGACTTTAATTTTAGATAGATTGTTCTCTATCTCATGAAGTTCTATATAATAGTCAGTATATAAAGTGAGTTCTCAGATAGAAACAGTCTACTGTAGAAGATTAAGGTTAATGGCCTTCTTAAGTATAGCCTTCTTAATTATATTATCTTATAATTGCCTATCAGCCTCAAGGATCTTCTGATTGAACATCAGGAGAAAGGTAGCTAGTGAGAGAGTTTACTAGTAGGTGCTGTATAGTCAGGTAAGAGCCTTTGAAATTACTGTAGAGTTAAAGAATAAGACATCTAGCTAGTTTAGAATAACATCTAGAGATAGTGGAAAATATGAGTTAGCTTTCATCTAAGGGTGGAATCAGGTGGAGACAGTGCTGGAGAGTTATGAGAAAATGTACTATATCTAATTGATTAGATTACTAATTGTATGACTATCAACATTAATCTTAGCTATAATATTGAGTTGCCAGGTAGAGTATTTGATGAGCTTTTTACTGCTGAAGGTCACCAGTGTGGCAAGTTTTTCTTTTAGATGCTTTATGGTGTCATCTGATGGAGCAATCAGAAGGGCAGTAGTTAGAATAGATATTAGAGTTAAAGTAGGTATGTGAATTTGTTTGAAGAGGCTCTGAACTTAAGCTGTGAGCTGTTAGATAAGATTTTAAAGATTGACTTTAAAACTCTGAGAAGAAGGGCTGTCTTCACATAGAGGATCCATATTCATAATAGATGCAAAAGATTGATTAGATTCTGAGAGTTTAGAGAATTCATATAGATTGAGAGAAAATCTCATGAGATAATGATATAGACTGTTAGGGCTTTAGAGTCTTTTACTAACATTTTGTTCAGCAGAGCTGAACTGAGTAGATTATATAAAGCTGATATCTCATAGAGACATTTTACTAGTATTTATTGAGATTTAAAGAAGTCAGCTATATATATAAGTTACATTTAGAAGATTCTGCTATATGTGTGAGTTACATTTAGAAGATAGATATAATATCAGAGATCTCTAAGAAGAGATTAAATGAGTGATTATAAAATGTAATAGGTGTACTCTAATTAACAAATCATGTAAGTTAGATGCTAAAATCAAGATTATAATCATTAGAGAAAGAAAGGAAAAAGGAAAAGAAATTGTGAGATCATGTAATATAAATAAAAGAGAATTATGTGAGATCAGAGTAGATAAATATTCATATGAAGGTCTAATTAGAGGCCTCTAATTGAGCAGTTGGAGATCAGGCAAAGTTTGGATGAGCTATAGATATAGGGTATAAGAGTATAGCCCTTCACATAATGCTTACTAGGTAAATTATGAATAAAGACTGTTAGATCTATAGATTCTTAAAGAATCTGAAGTAATACTATATGAAGCTATATATATTTCATCTATTATTCTACTAATTATAACTATCTTATCTTTACTTCAAAAACTCTGAGATATCACTGCTACCTCTAATAAATACCTTCAGATAATAACTTAGATTATCTGAGATAAAGCTTGCTATTTTCTATCTGAACTCTAAGCTTATATTGATATCACTAAATGCTCTGTAGACCCTGACTTCTAACTATACTTTTAGGAGAAGTAGTAGATTTCTAATTCAGAACTATTATACATCTAAATCATACAAGAAACTCATGACTTTCTAATAACTAATTACTTAGATTATAAAATATTCTACTAAATCTTATTCTAAGACTTCTACTAGTTTAATATATCTCAGAGTATCTAATAATTCATCTGAAACTATAATGTCTGCTAATTCATTATCATCTAGTAAGATTACTATCAAGGTCTACTTAAGTTTCTTCTAATCCTCAAATATCTCTAGTATAATGTTGCCATTAATTTTATAATAGACCTTTTTATAAGTAATAGCTGTAAGAATGTCCTCATCATTATTAACTACCTCAGTAAGAATATTATCCTTAAACTTTATATAAAAATAGATGTGCCTGCAGTAGTAAAAGCCTTCCTCTGAAGCCTATTTTATTACTTATATAATCTATTTTATATAATTATTTTAGATTATAAAATCTAGTTCATTAGAGCTATCTGAATCTAAATCTACTAGCTTCTCAAAATTTTCTAATATCTCTCAACTGCCTATCACTCTGAAACTGACAGCAATACTAAACATATAATTCAGATAACTAAGAACTACCTCTAGAAGTTCTATTTATATGTCTAGAATAACTAGAATGAACTTCTTTTATATGCTAAATTTATAATTAATAACTATAATACTATTAGCACTGATGTTAGCTTATTTTTCCTCTTATATAATTATAATTTTAAAGTTCTTAAGTTTACTGAATTGCCTGAACCTTCTATCTTACTCTATAGTCTGATTCAAATTGTGGATACTATCATCTTGAAACTTTAGTAAGCTCATAAGTGAGCTGAATTCTCTATTATTAGTGCTCAGTAAGACTAATAGAACTATATGAATACTTACTGAAATCTCACTGAGTACTATAAGATAGATGATAAAATCTGACTAGATCTCTGAAATATTATAACTAATTATCTATCTCACACACTTAACTATTAATATACTAAGTACACTATTATTAAAGTCTTAAGAAGTTATAACTACTACCTCAACATGCTACTCAGAATTTATAATATATTTCATATAAATTTACTTTATAAGACCTCCACTAATTTATTCTTTTTGCAAGAGATCACCAACTAGCACCTGCCTGATATTATTAAGAAAGATAATAAGGTAAAATATAAGATTAAAGTCATTCTCAACTGCTATTACTATGAATGAGAATTTTAGTACCTAATAAAGTAACTTAATTATAGAATGCTTTTATGAGAACTGATCTTTACTCTGTAAGATATTATTATACTTATCTATTATAAAGAGCTATATCTATCTAATGGGACTCTATTCACACTATATTATATCTAATTCTCTGAACTCTTCTGCTTGCCCTTCAAGTTCAAATAGGGAGAAATAATATGAAAAGCTATACTCTTATATTCTATATTTATAGCTCATCTAAACTTCACTTAATCTTCAACTGCCTGATCAGATATCTCTAACTGAGTCTTTATATAAACATTTATTTACTCTAATCTCATATAATTTTCTTTTATTTATATCATATAATCTTATAATTCCTTTTTCTTTTTCCTTTATTCTCTAGTAATTATAATTTTAATTCTAATATATAGCTTATATGATCTACTTATCAGAGCATGCTCATTACAGTATATACTATTTAATATATCTATATTATTAGAGAATTAATAGCTGATACTTTTAGTCTTTCATTAGTAACTATAAATGAAAGTAATTATAATTAGTAGGATATTATATAGGAGATTATGATTGAGTTTCTTAAGATAAGGATAATACTTAAACTCTAAGCTAATGTATGAGCTAAATGATTATTAATTTAAGTTAAATATACTATTATAATTATTTATATACTAATAGTATTTGTTGTCAAACTAGCCTTATTATTAATTATTATGAGAGTATTTTCTTACCACAAAAAGATAGTGAGATTTATATATATATTACTTAAAGTACTTTTTAGATATTATATTTCCAGCCTTATTATTAAAATCTGACCTTATAATCTCATATTTATATACTAAGGAGTAGCTTAAGACTCTTATCTCAATCAATATACTATTATAATTTATAACTCTATTATTAGTATTATTAGTAATTTAATGATACTCTTCTTGCCTCTTCTATTAATATAGTTACTTTAAATAGATATAATAAAAAAGTTAAAAATTATAAATATACTAAGTACTAAAGATTTAGTACTAGCATTTAGTATTTACTATCTAATAATAATTATTATTATTAGTAAGTCCTCTAATTAGATAATGATTTTTATAAGGATTATTTTATTAGACTTTATATTCCTCTATCTTCTCTTATTTAAAAGATTTATATGTGTGAAGAGTTACATTCTTATACTTTATATTTATAGCTTATTTAAACTTCACTCAATCTCTAACTACCTGATTAGATGTCTTTAACTAGGTCTTTATATAAATATTTATCTACTTTAACCTCATATAATTCTCTTTCATTTATATTATATAATCTTATAATTTTTTTTCTTTTTTCCTTTCTTTCTCTAATGATTATAATCTTAATTTTAGTAAATAGCTCATACAATCTACTTATCAAAGTATACTTATTATATTTTATAATTATTTATTTAATCTCTTATTAGAGATCTTCATTATATTTAGACTGCAGACAAATCTGAGTCAAGTCTAATATAAGGGTGTCCAAGCCAAGTTAGAGTTATATATATATATATCAAGGTGAGTTACTTGCCTGGCTAGCCCTAGGTGAGTCAAGTCTGAGTTATATATATAGAGATCATGTAGTTGGACACCCCCTCCATGTTCCCAGATACCCCTTCTAACCTAATTGGGCATTAGTGTTGATTAAAGACAGCACTAAGCTCATTATGAGGTCAACTAGTCTTAATAGGGAAAGATGCAACTTGGCATGCTTATATAATCTTACCACATTAAAACTGCCAATATAGTCAACATAGTGAGCACTGAGTGCCCACTCACACCAGTAAAGATTTAATGATTTTAGCCAATTTATTCAAAAATGCAATAAAAAAAATCAGACTCTATTTCCTATTTAGGACTAGCTCCCTTTACTGCCTCCCTGGTGCTCCCTACTACCCTTCATGCCTGCCACACCTGCCAGGCCCACCATGCCTGCCATGCCTGCCATGCCCCCCCCACATAGGGAGAATATACACTACCTCACTGCCATTCAGTGCTGGGTCAGGGTGTTCAAATCTGGATGGTTCTCAATGATTATTAGTCTGTAGGCAACAGTTTGGAAGGTGGTTAGAGGCACCACAAGGCCTTCCAGGATTTTGAATGGTGCCTGGTGATGGTTCTTGAATTTAGAGATGTATATTTTTGATAGGGGGAGGTGTATAGGGGTATAAATATCACTGTGAGTGAAAATCATGCATCTCAAGCATATATTATCCCCTCTGGTGAAGATCATCAATTTCATGCAAATAGGGGAGTCTCATGGTGGTTCAAAGGATCTTCCTGCACTGTGGGAGGCATGTTGGGTGTATTAAACTGCCATCAACCAGATTTTTCACCCTATGAAGTGCAAGAGGTGAGATTTTGTGGGCAACATCCCTGAATAGAGGAGTAAGGAGGTCCCTGCTAACAGCTAATCACACCCTCTCTATACATTGTTTTGTACCCTCATTAATGCACAAAACAGTCCTTTCCATCCAGTTCACTGCACTGTTCAAATCATGGAGGTTGGTCTCAAGGTCATTCTTCAATAATCAGTGAGCAGATTCAATGATGGATGTAGCACTTTTATTGAGATGAAAATGCTTGTCAATTCAGGCATGAATAAAGTGCTTCTTTCATGATAACCAGATGTCTTCCATATAGGTTAGAATAGGGCTGTAGTTCTCATTGGCAGCTCTGAATTCTACCTACTATTCATTGAAATCCTCCTTAGTGTGAGAATGGATGATGTTATTCCACCTGCAAAGAAAATCCCTCTAAAGAGTGTCAATTTGAACTTGTAATTCTAATGAGCATAGGCATGGGTGTGTGTGTATATCTGAGGCATACAGTATCACAGAGTGAAATTCTGGATGACATCATTTGAAGATATTGGTTTGTATATGTCAGGAGCAGTATAGAATAGCAGTTTGTGGCAGGATCTCAGTAAGGATGCCATGCAGTTGAACATTGTTGTTGATAAGGGCAGTCAGGGGGTGGGTAATTTGCATATTAGTATACAGTGACTGGAGTTCCCTTATCACCCATGCAAAATCACTCTGCATTTGCCCACAGAGGAAGCAAAATCCAATGAAAAAGGTCTCATTTAAAGCTGTTATCCCTACTATATTAAGCAGTGGCATCTTCAGGTGGTTGGTTTTGTATGTAGTATCCAGAAAAACAACTGATGGATACTGCTGTAGTAGGGCAATTAATGTATTGTGTGAGAGGAACAGAGACTTGAGTGTGTAGTGCTCATTATGGTTAATACTGAAGGTTCAGTGATTCATCTCTTGCAGGCTCTCTAGTAGTGCTGAGAGAGGCATGCAACTGTTGAGATATTCAATTTTTATCTACTGGGTAAGATTATTAACATCATCTCATATAAAATTGGATTTGCCAGTAGAAACATCAACCAGGGAGTTAAGAATCTAACAGGGGGTAGCACCTGTATTAAGCTGAGCCTGTACCTGGGCTTCAACCTCATGAAAGCACTGGTAGCAGATTGTTGGATGCAATGACCAGTGTGTAGGTGGATGGTTATACTCATCATTGTGGAGATTGAGATCCCAGGTCTCAAACAGCTTGCTAAACTGTACAATGAGGTCAAATAGGCAGTCCTGGTGGTGAGAGACTGATCTTCATTGGTGTAGGGTGTTTTCATTGTTCTGAGGCAGGCATGAGCAGTCATAGTAGAGATAATAATGAACAACTGTATCTCCCTTCTTTACACTGCACTGGATGACAGTGGCATAGCCCTGAGGGGCAGTAAACATGTCAATTGCCTGTTTTGCATCTTTGAAGCTGGCATAAGAGTCATTTGGGGGTGGTAGGAGCTCCATGGCGCGTTTAAATGTAAGAGGTTGAGATAGAGAGATTGAGAGAGTTGATGAGAGATTAAGAGATTGAGAGATTTGATGAGAGTTTGAAGTGGAAGCTAAAAAGAATGCTAGTCCCACTTAAGGTACACTAGGCCCAATTGAGTTAGAAGGGGTGTCTGGGAATGTGGAGGGGGTGTCCAACTACATGATCTCTATATATATACCTTCAAATCGAGTAATTTTGACTAAAGACTCAAATATTTTCTGGATAATTTGAAAAAATAGCCCAAAATGGACTTATAATATAATAAGAATAGTAGAAAATCTATTAAAAATCATATTATTAGTGTATTTTATTAAAATATTAATAGTTTTATATACATTTACTATAGAGTAACTACTTAAAAAGCTTCAAAAAGCCTTCAATCTATACTTTTTTATAGCTTTGAAATTACCCGGATAATATTCGAAATATCCGAGTTTTATAGCCTTTAAAACGAGGAATATCCGAGTTATAATAGGCCTCTCCGAGGCGAGTTAAAACTCGACTCAGACTTGGAAATTACTCATTTTAAACTCGTAATTACTCGGCCTCGTCTGCACTCTACAACCCACACCAAAAATTCTGACCCCCAACTTCCACCCCCCCTATCTCCACCAATATTGGTCGTATGAGGATGAGAACTATCATGTTTTGAAGCTCTTTTTGAGCTCTATAACTTTTGCCTTTACGGCAACCTCCTATGATCAATATTGGTGGAGATCCCGCTGGGTACAAGGAAGTGCAGTGTATGAGCTGTATGGTGTCCTGTAGCTTTGGTGTGTACCTTCACCCAAATCCACTGGGTACATGTCAGGAATACAGGGTAGAATATTATCTGGGTAATTTCAAAGCTATAAAAAAGTATAGATTGAAGGCTTTTTGAAGCTTTTTAAGTAGTTACTCTATAGTAAATGTATATAAAACTACTAATATTTTAATAAAATACACTAATAATATGATTTTTAATGATTTTTAAGGGATTTTCTACTATTTTTATTATATTATAAGTCCATTTTGAACTATTTTTTCAAATTATCCGGAAAATATTCGAGTTTTTAGTCAAAATTACTCTATTTGACTTGATTTGGAGGTATATATATATAACTCGGATTTGACTCGCCTAGGGTTAGCCAGGCGAGTAACTCGCCTCGATATATATATATATATTGAGTAACTCGGCTCGGACACCTCTATATTAGACTCAACTCGGACTTGTCTGCAGTCTAATTCCTACTCATGACAACATAAGTTAGGGAAGAAACTTGTAGAGTGCAGACAAGTCCGAGTCGAGTTGATTATATGTACTTTCGAGTCGAGTTACTCGCAAATCTGTAACCTTTCGAGCCGAGTCCGAGCCAAATATATATTGAACTCAACTCAATCCGAGTTGTCAATGAGAACTCTCGAGCCGAATATTTATTAAACAACATCCGGAATCAATCCGAATAATTCCGAGTTAACTTGAGTCAGTACATGGGGACCATTTTCATTATGTCCTAACTAGTAACCATCCTATCAAACATTCATATTAAAATTTAAAAATCCCAACGCCAATGATCAATCTTCCTTTTTCTTCTCAAAACGCCCTCCTGTGCCCCGTCGTGCCTTAGGCTTCCTACCCCTTCCCCTCCTCCCTTTTTTCGTAGATGGCCCCTCATTCTCACCATTGTCCTCCTCTCTCACACGCTTCTCACCAGTCGCTTCATCCCCACCATCCCCCTGCCCCCCAACTGCCGGAAAGACCTCAGCACCGTCGCGTAAGATACCAACCATTTCATCAATCACTGAATTCAAACCCGCTTCGCCACCCTCCATACTCTCATTGATTTCAGCATCCGAATCTCCTCCACTGACCATACCACCCATCACACCATCTGCAACGTGCTCCGTCTCAAATGCAAGTTGTCGTTCGCGCATCACACCCTGCATATTGTCACCCGCAACGTCCTCCATCTCGTCACTACATTGTTGTCCACGGACCACAGCCTCACCGTGCGCAAGTTGTGCAGTGTCCTCCGTCTCATCTTCCAGTTTCCCTCCGCGCTCCACAGTCTCCATCTCGTTCTCCACAACATCCTCCATATTCTCATCAGAAGGTTCTCCCTGGACAACCGTTGCCGTCACAGCACTCGCAGGCTCACAAGGTTGTTGTCCGTGGACAACATTTCGCCCGCGCTGCGATTTCCGAGTCTTCTTGGGGGTGTCCCCCGGCGCGAGCGGCACTGGTATCCCACCGATTTTCTTGTAGAGCTCTTTCCCCCGCATCGACAAATTGGACATCTCAAGATTTAAAGCGGCCAGATCCCCCCATCCTGACCGGTCTTCCCCCCACCCCATCAGGACATTCAAACAATCGACAGCTCTCTCTGCCAATCCGTCCACCTGGCCTACCTGGCCACCCAACTGCGCAGAGATGTCAGAGATTGCTTTCCTCGCAAAATTCGCACACCAGTACCGTTGAAATGTATGATCGACGGTTAGTACCCATACGTAAACATCTCTTTTCTGACCCAGGCGATGCGTCCGTGCCATAGTCTGGAACATCGTGTTCAAATTATGCGGCAACTCGATCAAAACCATTGCCCGACACCCGCCCAGCTGCAGGTTAGCACCAAATCCCCCCACGCGATCAGTCGTGACCAGGACTTCGGTCCTCCCCGACTCCTCATTGTTAAAGTCGTTGATGATCACGTCCCGTTCCTCCTGCGTCATGCCCCCCCTCAACCACGTCGTCTCCGTGCCAAAATTGGAGCACACCATGGATGCTAGCCACGCGGCGTTCGGTCCGTGGGCGAACACTGCCACCTTTTCCTTGCCAATCTCACACATTTCGTACAACACTTTTGTCAAATAACGAGCGATAGGAGACATGCGCATCAACTCAATATGCCTGTCAAAACGAGTCGATGGAACGACATGATGGTAGGCGTCAGCCGGATAACAATAACGCAGAAAGAACGACAGCCCAAAATCCGGCTGGAAAGCCAAGTTTTTGAGAGCAGCCGCTCTCGTCTTCTTCAACCCCACACGTTTGTGAAACTCCGAGATTTTCGGAAACAGCGACGTAACCTGCAAAGCACGTACTCTTGTGCTGTCCTGTATGGGGATGTCGGTACCATCGTTGAGCGTACCCAGTGTCAATGGTTGTTTTGTATGCTTGAGGTGAAATGCACAATACTCAAGTTGCTCCTGTGAGCTCATTCGGAGCGTCACAGCATTGATGTGTTTTGGGGGAATGGCCTCCCCAATCCGCCGACCATCAATCACGGTCTGTTGTGATCTTCGAATTAGTGTCATTTTCAAAAGCTTCGGAATAACAACAGCCGCAGTGTCGGGTTCCATGTGTCCGTTAGTTGAAAGTCGCCGTATGTAAAGTGGATTAAACAGTTCCAATTTCTCTTCCTCTGACGACGCTGATTGGAACTTATCGATAGTTGGGCGCTTAAGGAACTCCTCGAGATCTGGATAATGCGTCCGGAGGTCAGTCGGATAAAATAAATGCGCATAGCCATAGAAATCGCGAGTCTTGTTTAACAGTGGGGTGGCCGACACCACCCAGAGAAAGTCCGGCTCGAGTAGCTTCACTGCGCGCGAAATCCCGGAGGACGGATGACGGAGGCAATGCCCCTCGTCAACAACCACTCTGTACACGCAACCTGGGAATTTCGAACGGTACGTGGTGATATACTTATCGTACGCAGTTGTCTCTTCGACCAGCAGCAGATCTTCGGTTTCGGGGGCGGCGGGGCGGGAGTCCTTGTTGTCCACGGACGAAGAGTTGGGCGTTGACGACTTGTTGTCCGTGGACAACAAGGACTTATTATTGACAACCTTCCGTTCCTTGCGCGTTTCCTTTCGTTCCGAACGTAAATCCATAGGAAGGGCGTTCGATTCGTCATCGTCCGTTGCAACGTCTCGCTCCTTTGTCGTCTTGGCCTCAACGAAATACTTCCGGAACGTAAAATGCGATACGACAAACACCGTCCGACCAGGGTCGGTGGCCTTGTGCTTGTAGAGCTGGGACTTCTCCGGATGTGTTAGTGCCTCTGCCATTGCCGCCTCCGAGATGCAATGCGAAGAGAACACCGGATCGTTTCCGCGGCGAAACGATCCCACAAACCACAAAGATAACGAATGCAGAAAAAATCTGCTATAATCGCTCCACCATGATTGAGTAGCGACTGGCGGGATCGTTACAACAGTCGGCCTGGCCGGCCCTTTGCCATTCAGAACACCAACATCCCATGCCTTCAAAATGAAAGACAATGTGGTCAACGTCTTTCCGAGACCCATAGTGTCTGCTAGGATCCCGGCGCGCAGGGCCGGCTTACCATCTTGAACCTTTTGAAAACTTTCGCTTTCCATCTCGAACATCGCTGCCACACCATTGACCTGATGAGGATGCAGCTTTACGGACTGTGGCATATTTGGAGTCAACACTCGATCTTCCTCCATGCTTAACATCATCAACGCATTGGTAACCGTGGGTGTGTTGCGGGAGGCGTGGGATAGCTCTCTTGTCGTTGCGTGGTCAACTTCGTCATGTGCACACAGTGCCTTGACTGCCTCCTCGTTCATCGCGCTATCCATCATGGTCTCAATGATGTTCGACACTTCCTGATCCGGATTTTGCAGAGGCGATGGGCCTTCCGTCCAATGGTCCCCCTCAGTCGTTGTGTGCTTGATCGCATACATATACAGCTCGCGCTTTTGGTGGTGTGTCATCGGTGCAAGTTTCGCTCGTGGGTTCGTCTTGGGCGCGTTCTCCTCGGACTTGTTGTCCTCGGACAACAAGTTGACTACCTCGAGAGGGTCGGTTGCATCATCAACCCCCTCTTCGTCGTCGGAGGGCAAATCCCAGTCAAAACTGAGATCGCCTGCATTGTTTAGAACCTCGATGGGTCCTTGCACGGAGTTGTCCTGTTCCTCGGGGAGGAGCTCATTGACATATGTCACTAGCTTGGCTGTGTTGTTTTGAACTCGTGTTTTGTTCGATGTTGCTGGTCGCTTGTTTTGCTTTTGTTCTACATGAACACGAATCCAACAACGCAAAAGCGCATAGGCCCTATGAAAATCCTCCAAGTTTGGCAATATAGCCCCAGCTTCGATATCTGGCACATAGCGATGGAAGAACTGGTCTTCGTTCTGGTTGAGCACACGAAGACAGACATTGATGGTTGTCAGGAATGCACAGTATTCCGTAACGTTTGTTTCAGTGATGTTGAACAAGTCCCGAACCACCCGCCGGTCGATTTCCATCGTCGAGGAGACTAAGATCTGCGCAACACCTGGTGTCATGTGAACCGACTCGAAAAACTTTAGCAGAGATGACGTTGTGGGGTCTTTCACCCCCTGTTTTGTTAACCCTGGTAGGGTCGTCCAGCCGTTCCCACGCAGCGCAACGTACTCCTCAAACAATAATTGATTTTTTGTGAAGAGTGAACGAAGGGTATCCGTGTTGGGACAGTTCTTCAAGTAACCAGCCACAAGTCCTTGATCCCTGTAAAATTCAGCGCGTTTGAGTCCGAACTCGAAGCAGTAAACCCCTTTCGGAAGGGAATCACGGGCCCGCTTAACGTCTTCAGCAGTGATTGTTGTCTCGGCTTTCTTCTTCCTCGGTGCTCTTTTGCCTGCATTTCCGCTGGGCTGCGTAGTGGATGCCTTCTGAGTTGTTGTCGTTTCGGGTGCTGGAACAGAGGCTTGTTAGATGTTGGCTCCTCCAAGAGGTGGGGATGACTGACCTGTGTCGGGAGGCTTCGGACCTGTGTCGGGAGGCTTCGGAGGGTCCATTGTTTAAGACTGGTATTTAAAACAGTTAGTTGATGTTCATTTCAAGAGGCAGTTCGTCAAGAGAGGTTGTTGTCCGTGGACAATAACCGCGTTAAAAATGTAGTTGTCCGTGGACAACAACATAGAGATGTCCAGTATAAAATGTTGTCCGCGGACAACAGATGCAGTAAAAATACCGCCCCAGTGGTAATATCAGTGTCTCTGTATATCCGATCCCTGCAGTTTGTTGAGATTGCGAAGGGTTCTGGGATTGGAGTTGTTGTCCGCGTCCAACAAAAATTTGCTATCAGTTCAGAGTTGAGTGCTTACCCGAAGGGTGGAGTGAAGAGCGTTGTGGAGGATTCGAGGACGTAGCGGGGGACACTAGACAGATAGTTTCATCAGTAACTTCGTTCACCAGCCAAAATACATGAGAAACTGAGGGACCAGGGAAGGCCGCTTGCTCTCTTTGCTCATGCAATCCCATGGAATCCACTGTCCATGGCCAATAGGCATGGCGAAGTGAGTTTGCCATGCAGCTAAAACTGGCCCGCGTAAAGCTTGTTTTGCCAAGTCGCGCCACAACTGGCCCAGTTCCCTGGCAGCAAAGCGAGGGAGGGTATTAAACGCGACAGGGCTGTTGGGAAGGGGATAGCATATCAACTGGTATAGATATGAAGACTTACCTGTTAGAGATGAGCGCGCAGATGTTGGGAACTTGACAGTGAGAATGTTGTAGAGTGTAAGAGTGAGAAGGGGAAGAGAGAGATCTTTAACTCTCAAGACTCAGTCTAACCCAATCCGGTATAGTAATATGAACAAGGAACACAGCTAGGCCTAATAGGGTTAGTTTACTGAGAAGCTTTGTGTTCCTCATCCAGAGATAATAAGCTCCGGTTGCATCCTTACCGCATTTGGAATAGTCTGGTTTATCTTTGTCCATGGACAACAAAGCTGCCCTGTCAGTCTCATGCCGCTTTCAGTGCTTATCTCCTCGACCGGCGGCGAGTATATTTTAGCGTCCTTTTTCTGCCACCAATGAAAAGCCTTGAATATTTCCACACGAGGTCACCAGTTGGTCAAACCTGGGTGGTGAAAGAGAGACACTAAAATATCCTCGCCGCTGGTCGAGGAGATACTCCATACTTTGTCTAGTATATTAACATAACAGTCCATCATTCAATGAAGACAAGAGTGGTATCAATTTATAGCCTGAATGCAGGGCTTTCTAATGCAAGTATTATTATTTTCATTGTTAGCAGATTGGTGTTTACGGTGGTCATGACGAAGAAAACATATGTATATAGAGTGAAATATAAAAAAAATATATATATATCTATACCCAGGCTAACATGCCCAACTCACCCTGTACCAGCAACCAAGAGAATAAAGCTTTCACTCTGTCATAATAGAGCAGAACCTCATGCTATACCTACGATATTATTTCAAAGAGCTATTATCCTCTGCTGGTCATACCCTCATGACTTACCCTACCAGGGTGTTCTGAGGTGGTCATCGGCAGTCGCGTGGTTTTTAGTTCTTGTTAGCTGTCTACTAAGTATGGTTTTGTTGATATTACTGCAGTTCTTCTCTAGGTTCAGTGGTCTAGTGGTTTCTTCCTTGGCATTCCACAATTCCCTTTGTGGAATTCCACGGAACAAACTCTAGGGTTCGAATCCAGCAGGGACTTTTTTTTTTCTTCAGTTGCAGTCTTACTGCATGTGGCGGTCACATGGTTTTGAGTTCTTGTTAGCTGTCTACTAAGTACGGTTTTGTTGATATTACTGCAGTTCTTCTCTGGGTTCAGTGGTCTAGTGGTTTCTTCCCTTGGAACTCGACGACTCCCTTCGTGGAGTTCCAGGGAACAAACTCTAGGGTTCGAATCCAGTGGGGACTTTTTTTTTTAGTTGCAGTCTTACCCGCATTTAGAATAGTGCGGTTTATATTTGTCCATGGACAACAAAGCCACCCAGCCAGTCTTGCCTGGGATCGCCGGTTATGAGATGAACTGTTATTTTGACCGTGTTTTTTGTCGTCTTCATCAGTCCTGATGTTCTCAATCTGTCTGTGGGCTGCAACGAAGATAAATGCATAGCTATAACTTAGACAATATCTTTACTGGAGATTCCGGAATGGTGTAGTGAGCACGTTTGACCCTAATTTCCTTTCTCTGTTTGCCCAAGTGCGACTCCAGCTATTCTCTTTTTGTTGAAAATCCGGGTTTTATCAATATTATTACCGTACATCTTTGTTGTCCTCGGACAAAGAAATCAGCTGAGTCAGCGTCAATCTTGTCCGCGGACAACAACAATGCACTTGCCAAAAATCCTGTCCCTCCAAGACTTGTCAACTGCTTTCGTGATGACCTAATAACCAATGCCATCCCTACAACCGAAACCCACATGGCCAGCGCGGCAGGCACTTCACCACCAATGGCAATGAGCGGTTCCACGACCCTCAGGCCCTATCCTGGGTTCCAGCCTCGTGTGCTCAGTCTCAAGAGTGGTGGTATCCACTTCGCCACTTACAACCCCATCATGAAATGCGACTTCGACGTCTGAAAGGATCCCTGACGGGATTGGTAACGAGTAGTTCTGCAACCCCAAGGCCCTCTTCCAGCCAACCATACTGGGTCCAGAGACCAGTGGTATCCACACCATTCTGGTAGTGGTGTCACTCACGTTGTGCCCATCTACGGATCCGGTATGTGTAAGGCCGGTTTCGCTGGCGATGACGCTCCCCGAGCTGTTTTCCGCAAGTCTCCCAACATTCCCACCACCCCAATTCATGCCCGATAAGGACACTGTCTGTTTCCTGCTGCTAACCTCCACCAGCTTCGATCGTCGGTCGTCCTCGCCATCATGGGTAAATATTCCCCTGTGTATGCCAAGGTTAGATCCATGACTGACAGCATCTAGTATCATGATTGGTATGGGCCAGAAAGACTCCTATGTTGGTGACGAGGCACAGTCGAAGCGTGGTATCCTCACCCCGAGATAACTTACCCCATTGAGCATGGTGTCGTCACGAACTGGGACAATATGGAGAAAATCTGGCATCACACTTTCTACAACGAACTCCGTGTCGCGCCAGAGGAGCACGCCGTTCTGTTGACCGAGGCTCCTATCAACCCCAAGTCCAACCGTGAGAAGATGACCCAAATCGTCTTCGAAACCTTCAACGCCCCCGCCTTCTACGTCTCCATCCCGGCTGTGCTCTCTCTGTATGCTTCCGGCCGCACCACTGGTATCGTGCTCGACTCTGGTGATGGTGTCACTCACGTTGTGCCCATCTACGAGGGTTTCGCCCTCCCCCACGCCATCTCCCGTATCGATATGGCTGGTCGTGAGCTGACAAATTACCTTATGAAGATCCTTGCCGAGCGTGGTTACAGCTTCTCCACCACTGCTGAGCGTGGAATCGTCCGTGACATCAAGGAGAAGCTACAGATGTCGCCCTCGACTTCCAGTAGGAAATCTAGACTGCTTCCTAGAGCTCCAGCTTGGAGAAATCCTACGAGCTTCCTGACGGCCAGGTCATCACCATTGGCAACGAGCGGTTCCGCGCCCCTGAGGCTCTCTTCCAGCCTAGTGTGCTGGGTCTTGACAGCGGCGGTATCCATGCCACCACCTACAACGCTATCATGAAGTGCGACGTTGACGTCCGAAAGGATCTTTACAGCAACATTGTTATGGTGTGTATTTCTCTTTTCTTTATGTTAAGATGTTGCTGACAACTACTAGTCTGGTGGTACTACCATGTACCCTGGTATCTCCAACCATATGCAGAAGGAGATCACTGCCCTTGCTCCCTCATCGATGAAGGTTAAGATCATTGCTCCCCCTGAACATAAATACTCCATATGGATTGGTGGTTCCATCTTGGCCTCCCTCTCGACCTTCCAGCAGATGTGGATCTCCAGGCAGGAATACGATGAGTCGGGACCTTCCATTGTCCACCGCAAGTGCTTATCATAGTGTTTGTTGTCCTTGGACAACATTTGGCTGACTGCTGACCCAGTTGTCCGCGGACAACAATATGCTTGCTAAAAACCTGTCCCTCCCAATTGTGAAGTGATTGATTCATCATCTTGTATGGCTATTACATAACTTACTCTCCAGCAGATATCAATAGTTGTTGGTTTGGTTAGTGGAGAAGGTTGTATTGGCTAGTTAGCCGAGGTTGTCAGCTCCATTACATAAGTTTGCCACAAAGATAACTAGTCGTTCAATTCCCAAACTTGCCTCTGATCGTTGCCACATCATCATTATCTCTCTTCACCTGCTGTGGACCTTGTCAGCTCAAAAGCAACTGACCTCCTTTTCCAATGGGACGCCAAAGTCCAAATTCACCTCCAGTGGCCATGGTACAGGGGCTCCAGACTCCGACGCGACAAACTGATGTACAGCAAGCCGACCAAGATGCTGAACCCCACACACCCACTCCGCTTGAGCTTTTCAATCCACGCCAGCCCAGGCTAATTCCTTCCGGTCCACCTCGCTTCCAGGAGAGTGCCGCATTAGCCGATTCAGTTGAGAGATTCAATGACCGCATGGACTGCATCCAGTATCCTCATGGATGGTCACCCCGACGTCGAAGAAAGGCTCTGAATGTGGGAGAATGGATCAACTACAGTCAGATTCATGATATTACATTGTATGATGTCTTTGGCCAGAGGCTTCAGGTTGCAGATGATGTGATTCCACGTAAGTACTATGTATAATGTGTTGCACTTTGGTGATCTCCACTGACACTGGAAAATTGCAGGAGTCCGAGTCCCACCTACCATTGAGGTACTTGAACGGGTGCCATGTAAAGATCCAACTTCAAAGGATCCAGTTGTTGACCGGTCTTTCTATGTGCAACCGAACACAGATGCAGCAGAGAGCCTCGGCAAATATCCGATTTCACGCTCATTGTGCTGGGTTGGAGATATACCACAGTTTATTGATCCATATCGAGGACCGGCCCGGGATGCAGTGATCATTCAGACTCGAGGGCTTGCCCCACAGTACCCATGCACCCAGTGCGCTGAAGGATCTGGGCCATTCAAAGATTGTCTTGTGCCGCGTGATTTGCCGAATGACATATCTGCCAGTGGTGGAGCATGTGGAAATTGCTATTTCAGGGGTGAAAGTGCAAAGTGTAGCCTTTGTAAGCACTAAAAGCACCCATCCTCTGACAATCCTTTGGTGGATACTAACTATAATTACAGTTGATGATGTGGACCAGGACATGGTTATATATCCAATAATTCAAATGCATTCATAAAGGGTGGGTATTAGCTTACCATGCCGATGAAAAGAATTTTTTGGATGACTGCCTGGGAAGATTCAGGGAGTCTGGGACTCCCCCTGGAATTATCTCATTCTTCTCATTGTCATCTTGGAAAAATTTTGATATTGAAGGTTATTCATTCCTCATTATTTTCTAAGTCCAGTATCTACTTCTTGCACCTTTCTATTATAATCACAGAAAAATGAGTCAAAGCTTTGATTCCACCTTTTCCTCACAGTCACAACTCCCTATTGATGACTCGAGTGATGTTAATCTGTCAACACCACCACGAATTAGTGCATCTGTTCCTCCTTCACTGGAACGAATTGGTCGTGACAACCAGTTTGTGGTTTATCCAGGGGCAAAACATTCAAATCTCAAGGTTTTTGAACGATGGTGGAGGTCAACAAAATGGGCTGAGCGCTCTAGGGGTTCAAAGCCCTTCACCTGGGATTCCACGCGACGTATGGCAAAAGTGTGGCAGTTCTTCCGAGAGGGCGTCATGGCAACAGATGGGGAACCTATGGTGTCGTGTAAACGCTGTGACAAATATTTTGCCCACCCATTGCCAAAGGGTGGGACAACGACAACGATGAACAACCATATCAAAAAGAGCCAATACTGTCAGAGGCGGGCAAGGTTCCAAGGTATGGAGGATGTTGATTTGGTGACATCACAAAGGAGAACATCGCAACGGACAATAGTAAGCATCCTTTTTGTTCCCAAGGCTGTAGTAGGAGTTCCAGGGCTTCAGCTAACTGTACAAGACCAACATGATTGGGGATAGTAGCACAGATGATATTGAATTCACCGAGGAGAAATTCTGGCAAACTCTGACAGAGGTTTTAGTCTCTGCACGATTACCCTTTCGTTTTGTGGACAACTTTTACTTCCACCAAATGATCCGAATGTTGCGACCCAGTGCGACCATACCTAGTGCATCGTATATCCCAAAGATTGCCGACAAGCTTATGAAAGAGGGCTTCCAACAGATTCTTGATCGTATACCTGCTGAGGGTCGTGTCTCCCTTGCCCTTGATGGCTGGACCAGCCCGTTCAATGATGCATTTATGGCAGTGGCGGTGTACTTTATTGACCGCGATTGGAAGTTCCAGGAACTCGTGCTGGGATTTGAACACATTGAAACTGGGCACAGTGGGAGGGAGCTATCTGATATTGCAATGAACATTATGAAGATGTATGGTATCGAGGAGCGAATATTTGGCGTGACAACAGACAATGCGAGCAACAATGCAACACTTGTTGCAAGTCTGAACACAGCAATACGAACGCTGAATTCATCAACACACATTGAGCAATGTGTCAAGATTCCATGCCTGGCTCATGTAATTCAGCTGGTCGTGAAGGAACTCCTGGACTCAATGAAGGTTGGCCCGGAAAATGACAGAATAACTCGGGATTGGGATGATTCTATGTTGCCTAACCCCACACGGACGCAGAGTGTCCCCCAGACACTGGCAAAGGTGAGCTTGCTGTTGCTTTGGGATGTTGTCCGCGGACAACGCGATTTCCTGCTACATTTTTGTTGTCCGTGGACAACAACGCTGAATGATTGCTGCTGACTCTGTTTCACTAGATCCGTCTATTGACTCGATATGTCAACGCGAGTCCACAGCGCAAACAAGCATTTCGTGATATCCAACAGTCTGGTATGGACGGGACAGGCGAAGTGCCAAAGTTACTGGTGATGGATGTGGCCACTCGATGGAATTCAACTTTCCATATGCTATGTCGCGCGCTTAGACTCAGGGTCTATATAGATAGGTATGTTGGAGATATCAATCGGCAAGCCGAATTTGGGCTAGACAGGAACGAGTGGCGGTCAGTTGAGTATTTGATTGAGCTCACAAAACCTTTTGCCAAATATACGGCTGCACTTTCTACGGCAACGATCCCGACCCTCCCTATGGTGCTCCAGCTGTATGAGAACCTGTTCAATCATATCGACCATTACAAAGTGGCATTGGAGAGAAAGCGTTTGCACTGGAAGCGCTTAATGTATGATGCCTTGTGTAAATGCCATGAGAAGTTGGTTAAATACTACACAGACACGAAAAAGGAGCATGGGTATCTCTACGCTGTTGCAACAATCCTGTCTCCAAATCAGAAACTAAAGCTCTTCAGTCAAGAAAGTTGGGATGATAATGACTATGAATGGCGAGGGAAGTACCGAAACCATTTCCAAGAAGTGTACAACAGATATGTGTCCAAATTGTCTGGCGAAGACACACCACAACAGCAGCCTAGGCAACGAATGAGGCAATCGAATAATCTTTTTGACTTGGTCTTCAGTAATGTGCCCAACAGCACCGCCTTGGCTGGAGCCAGTGGGAGGAATGAGGCAAAGGAGTACCTGGACCAAGGTTAGTTTGCTACTCTCATGCATGGGGTATCTATCCATATTCATGTGGTGTACTAAATATTAGCATAGGGCCAAGTGAGGAACATGACTACTTGCTGTACTGGAAGGAACATCATTCGCAGTATCCTGTTCTAGCACAGATGGTCCGAGACTACCTTTCAGTACCTGGTTCAACTGTTGGTGTAGAACGGCTCTTCAATGCAGCTCGTGATATCTGTCATTACCGCCGCAGTCGTCTTAAGCCATCAACCTTGCGGACTCTGATGCTGAAGATGTGCTTGGATCGGGTCACCCTGGGTGAGAAGAAGAGCAAGTTGGCTGAAGAGGGTGAGGTGGTGGATGATGAGTTTGATGAAGATGGGGAGAATGATGACTTGGCCTTGAGTGAGGTGGATGCGATCAGTGATACAGAGGATGAAGGTACTGATATTGATATGTCGCAAGGTGCTGGAGATGATGAGTCTGAAGATGATGTAGTTTCGGACAATTCAAGGAGAAGGCGGCGACAAAATGACAAAGATCAGGGGCCTTCACCGAAGCGGATTTCAACCAGGTTGAATGACAGTTCCACACCAAGGCAACCTATAGCGACCAGATATCCAGCGACTTCCACACTCCCTGATGATGCATCAACCCCCCGACGTCTCCCCAGTAATGCATTAGCACCCCGGCATCTCCCTGGTGGTGCATTAACCCCCCGAAGTTCACTCAGTTTAAGCCAGCCTGTGCGTGAAAGAGGATCTCGAGCGTTTGGTGGCCTGGATTCCTTAGGAAAAGAATTGCGAAGAGAAGCAGCCGAGAGGCGTGAAGCAGAGGCTGTGAAAAAACAAGGCAGCCAGTGGCTGCAGGACATACGAAAGAAGAGGGCATCGGGTATTGTGCTGGACAAGGAGAGCAGTAATTGATGTTGTTGTCCATGGACAACAATATATATCAAGACAGAAAGGGGGGTTAGTTAAGATGATCTACTTCATTGTATATATACAGACACTAGGTTATAGAATGCAGTTTTCGGTTTTTGGTTTGCAGCTATTTGCTTTTCCAATACATAAGAGTGATGCGTTAAAAAAATGCGCAGCAGGTATTCAGGGCATAAATGTCACATGACTGTTCAGGCTAACCTAATTGGGAAATTTACCCGAAGGTCCTGATTCTCCGAGTAATTCGGAGATTACTCGAGTTGAAGAAATACACAGTGCGAGTTAAGCCGAGTCATAATGGCAGGTGCTCGGGGCGAATCGAGGCGAATAATTTCAAGTCCGAGTCGAGTTTTTGACTCGGAATTACTCGGCCTCGTCTGCACTCTAGAAGAAAGGCAGTGTACTGAGCACACATCATATAATATCAAAAAAAAGTGACACTAACTGTTAATTTCATATAAGAGAGATGTGCAAAT
The DNA here is from genome assembly GCA_032988465.1 of Onygenales sp. PD_10. NCBI lineage: Eukaryota > Fungi > Ascomycota > Eurotiomycetes > Onygenales > Onygenales sp. PD_10. Next base: position 126,410 of record JANTQH010000083.1, on the reverse strand, counting down.
GAGGAATAACCTGTTATTTCAAATATAATCTGATTAAATATGACTTCCTGCTGAATGATGAGGCTGATAGAGGTATGCCCACTAATATTATATGATCCACTTTAATATACTATGTGTGCACTGGTTAATATTTAACAGCTATTAGGTTGAAGTGATGATATAGAATCTATCTTGATGATAAGCTTCTAAAGACATTCTCAGTATTATCTGAATGCTAGTGTTATTTTCACTCTGGTAAGTGATAATTACTTGCCAAGCTTAATTACAGTACTCACTTAATTAGATAATCTGACTGATATGATGTAGAATGCATTAATCTACTACAGAACTGAGAAGAGGTAGATTTTTTAACTCATTAGATAATGGAGTTTAAAAATTAATCTATCTATGCTGGGTGCAGGCAGCCTATCTGTTTCATAATCAAGTTGAGTTGATAGCTAGCTAATATAGAGAAACACTGTAAAATAATTATTATCTATCTGAAATAATAGAGCCATGAGTCATACTAAAACTTTACTAATAATATTAAGTTATGAGAGATTAAAGATAAGAATGAGCATTACCTCCACTATCTCTAAGAGAATTTCTGTCACTACAAATATAAACTGCTAGGTTAGCCTGGTTGCTAATATCATTTCAGCAACAAGTAGATTCAGTGGATAGTAGAGAAGACATACAGGAATAGAAGTAGTAATATTAGTAGTACCAATCTCCTCAATGAATGAAACAAGTAGGATGCTACTAAATTCAATCTTCAAGTTATATTCTATTAGTACCTATAGCCCTCTGAGTCTACTATCATTATCTATAATAACTATAATATATATGTACAAGCAGCAGACAATAAAAATGAGCTTAGAGACCTTATTAGTAATGAGATGATGGACAATGTGAATATTTAGGCAATTTAGGACAATGAGAATCTGACATACAAGTAGAGGATGAAATAGATTGCAGATGCAATGGCTAACTACACAAAATATAGAAATAGACTTTAAAGGTATCAGATATAATGTGTAGTAGATAATGAGTATTGAATGCTTCAGATGACTATTTATCTTAATAATATTAGAATTAATTAAGGATGTTCAATATCAAAATAATATATAATATCAAAATAACATATAATATCAAAATAGAGTAGATTACATATGTCAGCCTAGATAATAATAGATCTTTACTTTAGGTGTGTTTTTCAATGCACTGACAGCCAATGATAGTAGTGGCAGCTAATAATAGCACTAACAGCTAATGACTTTAACCCTCTCTGTGACCTCCTCTTCAATATTCTTCTTTTTACTCACAATGGTATCTCAGCTGATTTTAATTCAATTAAATCATAGGAATCAGGCATATTCCCTCATCTGATTAACTTGTAGAGATTATGTGGATTCCTCATCCCATTAATTAACTGATGGCTTGTAATGCTGGTAGGATTATCATTACATATATATATATATATTTATGTCTGGCCTGCCATTTAATCACATACATAAATAAATAATAGTTAATAACTCCAGAACAGCCAGATGTCTAAATCAGCCAAAGAGACATTATCTACTAATTATAAAATATGCATATAATATCTGGTTTGCCATACAATATGATTATAAAACCTTGACAGACTGTAAGTTGAGGGGTCTGCATGGAGCATAATTTAATTGATTATATTGACCTAGACAGGCTAGTTATTAGTGTCATGTGATATTAAACATTAGCAGACTAATATTAGCAGGTGTTAGTGCTATATGATATTGAATATTAGTAGACTAATGTTGGTGATTATTACTACCATATGATATCCAATGTTGGTAGTATAATATTTATGGTTACTTATTAGTAGTTGCTGGCAGTCCATAGAATAATCAATGTTAGCAGTTGAATATTAGTATAGATTATGCCAAGCCTGTAATAACTTGATGAGAAATATAAGAAAAATACTCATATTTTAGTGTTCTTTTACTCACTGTCTTTCAGTCATGTAGTGTGCTTTAATTTCTCCACTTTAACCTCCTCTTTTCATTTTATCCTCAACAACCTATATGTTCTGCCTCTTTACTATATATATATCTTATATGTCTGTACTATTAGTATGTTTATCTTTCCTCCTACTAAGTGTTTTCTGCTATCTCTCAGGCCCTATCTGGGCTTTAATTCTTCTATTTTCTTATTATTTTCAGTGGTTGTTTGGGATTCTTTCAGCATCCCTTATTATAACACTCTTAATGATATCCTAGGTCCTAGGCTTTCTGATGGTTTTATAGAGGCCCTATAATCTGAGCAGGTAAATAAGACTACTTAATTAGTTGTGCCAGTATTGCCTGTCTTCATTCTGCCTGCTTGTAAGTGAGTACTACCAGTACCTTCTATTATTATGCCAGTGCTACTGATACAGCCTGTCTTTATAGCTCTATTAGCTATGCTAGTACTATTAGTATGACCTGTTCCTTTCTCATCTGATGCATCCACTTGGTTGAGAGCTAAATATGAGGCCTGTAATTACTAAATATATAAGATGAACTGTTATTTTAGTCATCTCATATGTCATTTTTATTGATTCTGATGTTCTCTATGTGTCTATATGCTACATATCTCCTCTATGGATTCCTCTTCTTATCAGCTACTCTGGCTAAACCCAGACACACTGAACACTGAGCATATTGAGGATCAATGATATATTACTTATAGTAGCTGTTGCAGGTACAATACAGAATAGGTGCCTGATCAGATGAAGGTATAGAGTTTGAAGGAGTCTTAGATGTAGAGTTTGAAAAAGAAGAAAATACTGACTCTACTACAGAAAGAATAGAGAATAAAGAACCTCAGAGGAGTATGAGTATCTTCCTGCTGAAACAAAAGAATAGTGTCAGAATCAGATTCATATAAAGTAATATCCAACAGAAAGAATAATCATTGCTAATACTTTATCAGATGGTTAATATGTCCATATAGTTATATATTTAATTTGAAATTTAAAAGCTTTTATAAAGTGCCATGTCCCTCCTCTTTCAATTTAAATACTTTTGTGAAGTATCATATTCCCCCTTTTTCAACTTGAGCTTTCACAAAGTGCTGTGTCCCTCCCCTTTTAATTTAAGTACTTTGATAAAGTGCCATGTTCCTCCTCTTTCAATTCAAATGCTTTTATGAAGTGTCATGTTCCCCCCCTTTCAACTCAAGCTTTCATAAAGTGCTATGTTCCTCCCATTTTCATTCAGGTGCTTTCATGAAGTGCTATATCCCTCCTCTTTTGATTCAAAAGCTTTCATAAAGCTTTATATATAGAAGAGGTAAAAAGTTCTAAATATCTGACTCTTTTCTATCTCTTCCCTATCTTTTTTTTCTCTTTCCTTAGATATCTTTTCTCTTACTAAAGATCATCAACATTCTCCTCCCTATATCATACTGACTATAACTATATTGAAATAAACTCTCAAACCACCTCCCTTCCTTCCTGAAAAGAAAATCCTGTCACCTTCCTCCTCTAATATCACATTCAATACAAAAGATGTATGTATAAAACTTTGACATTATAAAATAAAGAAGTAGTAAGACTAATATGATATATAGGTTAGCATATGAGTCATCTACTAACCAGCATTAAACACTGCTTATTACTGGTCAGGAGCTAGCATGCTTCTACCATAACTCTTATTCTAACACCCAGGCATTATTAGCCCAGCCTGGGAGGAATGTGGTGTACATATAGAATGTGATTAAACCTACTGACTTTATCCATTCTAAATACTTCCATATGAATGCACTATTAGTTCAATCCTATGAATAATAATCTGATGTGTAATGAATTGATTTCCCCTATTATATCTACTAAGTATACTATTAATCATTTCCTATCTGTGTTCAAATCCCTAGTCATTTTAGGGGGTGTTATGGAAACTGCCTATGAAATAATTACCATCAATACACTATATGAGATATATATCAAAATAATATATCTCAGACTTCTCCTCTGAGCTCTTCTCTACCTCCTACCCCTCACATTAGTGATCAGCCTGGGTCTATGCCTAATAACCCCATCATTATTAATTGAGTGGAGGGTTAGATGATCTCCTTCCTTAGAAGGTAGATTTAGAGACTTTAAAATCCAGATGAATCTTACTTTATCTCTTTTAATTAGTTTAATTAGCTTTATTTTTGAGCACTTAATTTTAAGAGGTAGATCTGACTCTCTACCTAGGCTTTTTACTGTCTCTTTTCCTTCTACTTTATATATATGACTGGGTTGATTTTGAGTGCTAGTTTTTCATTTTTTTAAAGAGTAAGATTGACCAGTAACCTTAGAATGTTACTCCTTTATTACTTTGACTTTTCTTTTGCCTATCTTTATGTCTTTATTCTTTATTCCTCTATTTGATTTATGTGACTATATTATTTACTACCCTCTATATTAATATTAGTAGAGGTATCCCCATCAACACTCACATTAATCACACCAATGTTGGCTGGTGTGTCCCTGCCATTATTTCTATTAATATTAGTAGAGGTGTCTTCTTGACCACTCATATTAGCTGTGCTAATATTAGCCAGTGTGTCCCTACTATCATCCTCATTAATATTAGCAGAGGTGTCTCCTTGACCACTCACATCAGCCACACTAATGTTAGCTGATGTGTCCCTGCCACTATCCTCATTAATATTAGTAGAGGTATCCCTATTACCACTACTTGCATTGAATTATACTAATATTAGGTGGTATATCTCTATCCCCATCTGCATCAATGTTGGTGGCTCAGATATCTATGTCACTACTTATATTAACTATGCTAATATTAACTCTACTATGATCTATTCCTTTAATATTACCTACTACCCTATTTTATGCTATTAGATGTGTACACTTCTTTCCCACTTCATTTGGGAGATTAGTGCTTATCTTCTTGTCTGTGTGCAAGCAAATTTTAGCATCTTTTTTTGACTACCTAGATTAAATCAATTAGTGATGAGCCATATCTAAGTATTCAAGCCTTTTTATTAGTGGTAGAATAGATACACTAAAATTTACTAGTGTATAGATGAGGAAATAGTCTGTCATACTATTACTACCTAACACTATAACTTTTGTATCAACTTCCAACCTCTACCCCTACCTACAGCAGTTTTCTCTGTCAGTAACATCCAGAATGAATAAATGTGAATGTGAATGCAATAAATAAATGAATATATAAATGAATGATCAATTAATAATCAGGCTGCTACTAATATGAATTACTTGGGAAGAAAATGACTCATGTACAGCTATGAAGCTCAGTTAGCACTGATGTGAGATTAATTATAAAGAAAGAGATTAATTATGGGTAAACTTCAGCCATCAGTACTGATAGTGTAGAACTGTGAGATCTAATAGATTGAGATGAATTGTAATTAACACTATTCTTATTATTTTTCAGGAGAAAACATTGCTTTAGAAAAAGATTATACTAATTATATCTATTTTTGGTGATTTCCCCCTTTCTATCACATTCCTACTTCAGATGGCTGTATACTAACTGTTTTTATTATAATAGTATTAGTTTTAATTGATGTGTCTTGTTTTAATAAAATACCTACTATATACTGACTTAACTCTCATTAGTTAATTACTAATAGTTATTCTCTCACTTCTATCTTGCTGCTTAAAAATTACCTTACTTCATTTTTTTCTTACCTTTAATTATGTTAGATTCTACCTCACTGTCTGCTGAATTAATACACTTCTTATCCCTAAAGTCTTTTTTTTTTCTTTAAAGCTTTTAAAATCAACATTAAAAGAAGCTATGAAGGTAAGGATTAGTTGACACACAGCTTGAGATGAGTTCTGCAAGTTAGTGATTAGAGGTAGATTGATTCAGATAGCATATGATTTTAATATTTAAATTTGAAGCCTGCACTGACAAGATGGTTTGAAATTAAGCCTGTAGTATAGCCTGGCAGAAATGAACCAAAGTGTAAGTAGAAGCCTATTATTGATGATTACTGTAGCAATAAGAATATAGGTGAGGATGATGGTTTAAAGAAAGTTAGTGGTAATATAGATATGAAAGATGAGCCTCATCTTTTCTTAAATAAGTAAAGATAAATTGAGCTAGATCTGATGAGTTATTCTCTTTATCATATTATGCCTATTAATATTAATGCTGTTATAAGATGATTTTACTTATTAGTATTAGTATGGGTCTACTTACATTTTATAATATTAATACTAAAATTAACTGATTATTTAAGTTAGAATTCTACATCACTGCAAAGATTATCTCTTTCAACTGAAAGCTCTTTCTTGAGTTCTCATGATGATTAGATTTTCTCAGGCTCTACTAGTAGCTATCAAACTCTTCTTATCACATCTGATGTAATTGAAGATAATGTGACTGAGAAGGATGAAGAGTATCTTGTATGGGCTGAATCAGAGTAAAGGTCAGATAGAAGTAAAATATAAGATAATAATCATATCCTTTTTGATGATATTAGAATCTTATGTACTGGAAGATTATACTCTGATTATAAAATTCTACCATCACAGTGAACATTTTAGTCAGAAGAAAAGAAGCCTCTGATGTCAGAATTAATAAAGAAAATATAAAGAATATAGCATAAGAAGTTAATCAAATAGTGGAATTAAATAGAAGATATAATTAATCTTAAAAACTAGCTAACAAAGCAACCTAACTATTAGGAGGCATAAATGATAGTTCCTCTAAGTATATTACTTATATATTAATACTCTAATGCTGATATAATACTGATAGGTTTTTAAATACATCACTTTAGTTTGATATCATCATATAATGACAGTCAAAGCATACATTGATGGTATATTTGATAGTAGATACTCAAAGGAAATAAATCTGCAGGAGAAGATACAAATAGAGCTTTTAAAGAACTATTTTTATCTATACTCAGATAATATTTGTAATGAGAATGGGGTAGGCTTTATTTTCTATTATTCTTAATCTCTATTAACTGATTTCATAGAACTTAAAATGCAGTATATAATGACTTTCTAATAATATTTTTTAGATATTTATGAAGCTTTTCTATGACTAAGGCTAGCATGGCTTAGCAAGTAACTTACTCACATAGAAGTTCTTTGAGTACTCTAAATAGAAGCCTACTGTCATCCTTCCTATCTTTATTACAGTCAATTTAATGTACTTTGCAATTAGGAATCTCAGACAAATAATTGGTCAGTCTGGGGATACAGGATCAAGATTTGATAGAGCTTTAACCTTTTATAAGGATTAAACTTTATGATTACATGAGATTGGATGTTTGTTGCTAATATTTGTAATTAGAAAAATTCAAGGATTTAACAGCTATATAGGGGGAAATGTGTGAGAAGTAAAGAGATATACTGAGATATATTATTTGAAAATGAGTTTGAAATCTTTCTGGATTCCAGAAGGATAATAGGGAAATTACAGTAAATAAGATTATTATTGATCTAAATACTAATATAGTGAAAGATCTTGATTTATCTGAGCTGACAGATAATGAATAGAAAGATACAGAGTAATTAATATACTTTTATAGATTCTTCATACTCTCTTTTGTTTACTTAAGATTTAACTCTACTTCTAAGATAACAGTATATCAATTCTTTCATAGATTAGCTATTTATAGCTTAAAGTTTATCTCTATAGTTACTAATACTCTATCAGCAACCCCATCAGCACTCATGATGAAAGAAGTATAAACTATTACAGTTTTTTGATGTTTGATCATCTTTATTATATGAAACTATCTCTTACTGCAGTACATACTTATTGCTGAGAGATCTCTTTACCTAATATTTCTCTTAGTAAGATTATGATATTATTTATTAATAGCTCCCCTATAACTCTTATTCATACTTAATGCCTATATTCTTAATTTTCTTACTCCTCCTTCTATTCCTCCTCTTCATCACTATAACTACTTATTTCAAACAACACCTAGCACTGTTCATTCAATGATTATTAATCTATCTTGATTTTATTTTTTACTGTTTATAGATTCTATACATTATAGATGAATAGTACTTTTACTAAATTAAATAATAATAATAATTAATATGACTAACATGTAATAAATGATAGTATCAGTAAAGATAATATTATTAATAATAGAGTATAGAGTACTGCTGATGCCATCACTAATATTAATGTGAATAAAAGTAGGGACATACTGGCTAATATTAGTATAGCTAATATAAGTGGTAATAGAGATATCTCTAACAATATTGATATAAATAAGGGTAGAGACACACTAACCAATATTAGTGCAATCAATGTAAGTGATGATAGAGATACCTCTAATAATATTAATATAAATAAAGGTAGAGACACACTGGCCAACATTGATGTGATCAATATAAATGATAATGAGAACATACTAGCTAATATTAATGCAATTAATATGAGTAATGATAGAGATACCTTCAACAACATTGATGTAGATGAGGGTAGAAACACACTAGCTAATATTAATATAACTAATGCAAGTAGTGATGGAGATACCTCTAATAATGTTAATATAAATAGAGGTAGAGATACACTCACTAATATTAGTATAACTAACATTGAGTGGTAAGAAGGACACCTCCACTAAAATTAATATAAATAATAGTAGAAACATACTATGTAATATTAGTGCATTTACTGCAAGTAATAATGAAGATATCTCTACAAATCTTAGCACAGTTAATGTTATTAGCAGTAATAATACCTCCACTAATATTAACATGGTTAGGAATATTTACACCATTAACACTATTAGTATGATTATTGCACTGGGGGCACATGCAAGAGACCAGCTACACATAATGACTCCTGCATGCTTCAAGTAGGATCATATGATAAATTGCTGTACCTGCTAAAACTACATGAGTGTGCTTGTACCACTACATGCCCCACATGCAGCAAAAAGATTTTACCAATAAAATTCAAAATCTTATATTAGAGATCAGATTTATTACTATATCTTCTATACAGGTTTTTATGGATAATAAGAGTATAATTAACCTCACTTAAGTCATTATGATTATAGCCCATAGTAAGCATATAGATATACATTTTCATTACTCATAATCTCAATTGAAGAATGGCATTATAGCATTGGATCATATTAGTACAGTTAAAATGGTGACTGATGGCCTGATAAAGTCTCTAGGCACTATTACTTTTGCATAATTCATTGATTTACTAGGGATTTCTGCTGAGGATGATAGGAAGTAGCAAGTCTGATCATATATCTAGGTTTTTTCTCTATCTGATAACATTTTATTGTTTTTCAGTGTTTTTTGTGAGATCTACACTTTTTGTGTAGCTCTGCTTGAGGGAGGATGTTGGCAGCTGTAGGCCTCCAGTCTCCTGATCAGGCTTAGTGTGATTATGTGATTGCACAGTAGATAGATTCTCTTGCTAGTGTAGCAATTGGAGAACCTTCAACCTTCCCACACAGCAGACCAAAGATATGTTACGTACGGAGTAGATAGACAAGAGACCAAGCAGAGAATGGAGATATGCGTGGGTGTCTATTATCCACTTCTATTTAACAATCCATGACAAGTATGTTTGAATAGAGAGATGAGTGTTGCTCAGGCGCAAGAAACAGCACTAAGTATAAAATATAAAAACAGCGCCGGGCTGGGTTGTATGATATGTAATATGTTCATGTCCCAGGAAGTAACTGTCAAAGAAGAAGTTTCGCGGTTCGTAAACTCCGGCCACGAATCCCTGACCTGTCCCAAACGCCAAATATATGTGTAATCAAAGGAACAAACAAAGAAAATCAAAAACTCGTCAGTCATGACACGGGGATTAAGAAATACATTAAAGAAGTAAGGGTCTAAGGGGGTATTATGTAGTTGTGCAAATTCGGGTATGAACTGGAATCTCAAGCACCTGAACGCGCTTGTAAAATCCGGAGCCGTCGTTCTGTGTCTGGGCCATGGGCAAAGCCATGACTATGGCTTCGGTCAGGCAGCCCGAGCCGTGGCCGGTGGTGCGTCTCGGAAGTAGTATATGGCCGATTTGGGCCACGGATATAGGCCTGCTGGGGAAGGGGTAAAGGGGTGATCGAAATATCCCCTGCGGTGGCTGCGCGGTAGTCGGGAAGATCACCGCTGTACTGTGATCTCGCATGCGATCGAACTGCAGTCGTATAACTAGGCACTCGACAGAGGTCCTCGACTTCACTAAATCGCGGGTTAGGTGTAGCCACCCCCGAAGGGAGAGTCTCTTCAGACGGGCGTCTGGATGTTTCAGGCGTGGCAATTTCAGGGTTTGACACAATTATCGAAGTAGGGTAATCGCCCTGGGGCCTCAGGCCGGCCGTTTCCCTAGATGTTTCAACGGGTTCCGAGGGAGGAGTCCCTGGTGCTGAACCATTTAGATGCAAATTGCTAAGTCGGGTATGTAGGGCGGCAGCTGATATGTCTTGTCCGCCTGTCATTGCGGCAATGTTCTCCATGGAGAGATTTCGACTCAATGATGAGAAGGGTGTGCCTGGGTCGCTGGTATTCCCTGGCGTCCGATAACCGTTGGGATCCAGATCGCTATAGAGCTGGTCAAACTGGTGTTCTCCGTAAAGAGGCGGGGCCTGCTGGGCCATAGCATATATAACTCGCTGGGCTGATTGCGGCGTTTGGTCGACAAGATTATTATGTTCATCTATTGGTAAGTTGGGTGAAATGAAAATAGACACGGGTAACGTCGCACGGAGCTGTCAGGTGAGAAAGTTCAATGTTAGCCAGATTTCTTGGGTATGAAATGCGCGTATGTTCCGCCGCGAGTGAAACCAACGTACCTCGGATGTATGCCCGTCCGGATTGTGAAGTTGTATTCTGAACTTGAGCTTGTGCTTGATCTTTATGCCTTTTGTGTCGGCATCTTGCAAGCACTTGCTAAGAGATTTGGGGAGCTCTATGGCTCGAGAGAATTCATAGCCTTCCACTTCCTCGTTCAGAATCTCAAGCTGTTCGTCCGCATCTAGCGTATACGTGTCTTCGACTATTACTTTTGTGGACTTGTGCGACACTTGAAATATTTCGGCATCGTCGGGGTTCATAACAAAGTCGTGTGTCTCGACAAATTGAGACGTAATCGTTCCAATCACCAGGCCTTTTAGGAGTGGAATGAGTCGAAAATCCACCGTCAACGAGGTTCCAAATATAACTGCTTTGCTCGGAGTCGATATTGAGTACTCGATTTTATTGGGCCAAATGTTTTCCACAGACTAACGCAAGCGTTAGTATCAGAGCTTCAAGGGAACTGGATGAAGATCTACACAACTTACCATCGCATGCGACAGCTCCAGCGCGCTTGGGTCCAGAGTTCGGATGATTCTTAATGGTTTCCGCACAGCAATATCCTTTGCGTATTTGCGACCAATCTCGGCCTTGAACCGGTAGGTAATGAATGTATCTCGTAAACCCTCAATGCTCTCGGGGAGGGACCCTGGGAGGATGATATCGAAGGGAAATTCGTAGTTATCGGCGGGGAGAACCTCAGTCTTGCCTTTGCCGGCGTCTTTAAATGTCCAAGTATGTTCAAAAAGGGTGCGTTCTCGTCCCGATTTTCGACTACCTCCGGCAGCAGCAGCATGGAGTAAACTAGGAAATGTCAGATATTAGCCGCCTTTTTTTTTTAACACGCAGTATACAAGCGAAGCGCACTTGGAGGTATGGAAAGTATGAACCCACCAGATTCGAGATATGCCCGTGAGATGTAATTTCAAGTGCTTAATAGCGAGAGGTTCGGAGAGACATAGCACCAATATACCCTTCAAGAGAGTGCTGGCAGCTTCGTGCTCGCTTCCGCGAAAAACAATATAGCTGTCATCCAGTCTGTTCAAAGCTTCTTAGCCCACGCCCAGATAAGGGAAGTGAAGAGTATACAGGACACGCTACTCACCTGATATCAAAGTATTTGGCATGGCTTGCGCTGCCGCCGTTGCTAAAAAAGCTGAGAGCCATGGTGGGTCAGAGGGGCAAACGGGAACGCAATTGACGCGAGAGGAAGAAGCGCAGTAACAGCTTAGTCGGTCATTTGAACGACAGATGGCTGTCGAAACGAATGTGTGGCCACAGACAAACAAGCGCAAAAAGAGAAGAAGAAGAAGAGAGAGAAGAGAGGGTAAGGAACGGAGGCCACAGAAGTAGTTGGGGCTGGCGTGTTCGGTGAGCAGTACATCGGCAGCAAGTCTTTTGTCACGGACTCACAGATGAAAGGATTGTACCCATGCCACGCAAATCACAACCCCTGGAACAGGCTTATCAGGCTTGCTTGTTATCGCCCGTTTCGCCTCAGGCGAGGGTAAAAATGCGGAAAAAATGAACGAAAAAAGTTAGAGCCTAGCGCCAAACCATAAATATGGTGCAACCCTTGTATACTTCGTCACCAGTGCAAATGGCGAACGCACCGCCACCACGAATAAAATACGCTGTTACATTCTGGCCATCGACATCCATCAGCCAAAGCCAAACGTATAGCTGTCAATATAAAGAGCATCTCGTACATGCACCCTTCTGCAAAGCACAGAGATAGTTGCGAGATACTGAGGTCACTTCAGCGCCCGGAGGATCCATAATAGGTGGCCCCACGTGCGGCCGAATCTTGGAAAAGCCAAATCATGATAAGCCAGAATTGATCCACCGTGCCAGTCGGGTCAACCTCTCCGTCGTAGGACCACACTGTGACATGGCCCTGGGCGGGCTGAACCGTTCCCAGCAAGGTACAAGCTGACAACTCAGGCTGACAGTGCTGGTCGGCGTTTTCACTAATCGGGTAATCCACCGCATTGTCTGGATTCAGCATAGCTGCTGACAAGGCGGAGTGTGGTATTGAGCACAAGAAGACGCATAACGAGAGGCACACCCTCTTATTCGTACTCGTACACATGGCGGGATTTAAGGCCAGGATTGGGTGCTGATCTTGTCGAGAACCTCTCGGTATTCATCTCAAGCCTGCTGGGCTGATCTGCTGCCGTTTAGCCGGCGTGGACATAGTTAACGAGTCAACAGGGGACTTGTTGCATGTGTATTCGTCCATATGTTGGCGTGAACATGCATAGCCATATCAGGGGGTCGCTGCGCGGTTGATCTCAGCCATGGAGATGAATGCCGAGGTTTGTGGGGATGCCTTTATTCTTTTCGGGCTACCCTTTCATCTCCATCTCCCTGGCGTGATTCCGCTTGTTGTTTCGATGCTTTTGTTGTTGTTTCATCATCAGGCCGGCGGGATCCACGCCGATTTGACAGCCAGGCCAGCCGCGGCCCAAAGTTGTTCCCGAGCCGCCTTCCACGCCGATTCTAGAATGCCGAGAAACAGATGACGCCATCCATCGGGGTTGGGATACTATCTATGAGATCTGTCTACAGAGCATACTTCTAGTCCACTGGCATAACATCTGCATATCTAGGTAGGGCTAGATTGAGGAGACTGGATATTGGCCAGCACCATCACCATGTGTCCTGCTTGCCGGTCTCCTCTATTATAGACTGGCTATACGGAGTATAGAAAACATACATGCTCAAACTATATTTTCAAGTGTTACACAGATGAACTTTCCAATGTGGCGGGTGGATGGCCAAGAAACATTCCATGAGGGGGTCAGAACCTGAAAGTGCGAGGCCAGGCGAATCCTCCAGGGGAAGAATAATCATTCTAGGCAGGGCGAGAAGATGTCTAGATTCCCTGAATAAGCTGGGACAAGCAGATATGCTAGGATCAAAGCATCTTATCCCTGTCAGCGGCGAATCTTGCGCTCTTATCTCGGAGAGATCAGCTTTCCTCAAACATAGGAGTTAGGGATAGCGATGGCTGGGGCGGAAATATAGAATGCGGGGGAGAAAAGTCAAACTCATATACATTAGGTATCAATTGACTATGAACAGTAGAATAGCCGTAATAGATCAAAAATAAGCATACCCAGAAATATATCTGCGGCATTCAAGAAATATACAGTTAAAAAAAAAAAAAGAAGATATCCTGCCGCTGAACCCCAGACAACTCCGGTCGCAAAGACATAGCATAATATAACAGCAGCCGGGCGAGGAAATGACGTATACGAACGGGGCAAACGGCTCGGTGCTCGGCGTATGACGGCTTAAAGATGGGAATTAGATAACCGCGTGATTCGGAACCCCAGGTAAAGTTCTGGCTTCGGTTTATCTTTGCGAATCGTACGAGACTGGGCGGCCTGTTTCTCCTGTGCCAGATGCTGACGCTGACCCTGAGGCTGCCGTGTTGGGCACGCCATCGTTGACGCCTTCACTTGGGCGATCCCAGGTTCGGATGTGGCCTGTAAGGCATGAGAGATTAGTTTGTATGTACGTCTATTCTGTCTAAAAATTGGACGGGACTTGGTGCCTGGCCACTTAGGCAGGTACTGTATCAATGGCAACGGGATATGGCATTTTATGCAAATGCTAACATACCTTCAAGTGAAGAGGTCATGATACAGTCTTCGAGGAACCCAAGCCAGCAAACAGGATCTTCGCCAACTGCCTTTGACTGTTCATCACGCATATTAGCAACATTTCCAGCGAGAATTTCCTGTGCCCAGATACACTGACCATAATTGGGGGTAACTGTGCGGTCCTTGCTCTTGGCTCAACGGGGTGGAAAATAGGCGTGTCATCTTTTTCGTCTACAGGTTTGTTGTCCGTACGGTTGGAGTCGGATCGTACCCGGTTGGAAGAAAGGGTCTCTGTCCGATGTCGACCCGGGGACTGTACATTTGATGCGGTGATTATGCTGGTGCGCTGCCGGGCAGTGGCTTGGAGCTGTTCGCAATGGAGATATTAGCAAGAAAAGGGCAAGTCGACGGGATGTTGCTTAGCCTTAGGGCAATAAACCAAACATGAGGCCAACTGAGAAGAAGAGTCAGAAGGCTTGAGTCGCAAACGTACCGCCTTTGGTCGATGAAGCATCGCAACACTAAAGTCCCACAGGAGTAATCGACAATCGTCTCCTACGCTGCCAAATCGATAATTACGCTCGTCGCATCGCCATGGGTCGAATGCTACATAGGTTACCCAAGAATGATGACCCTGGCATCGTGCCACAATTTTGCGCTCCGAAAGGGACCAAATAGATACTAGGTCATCCTGGCCGCCCGTCAAGATGTATTTGCCGTCTGGAGACCAGGTTACGCAAATCATGCCGCCATAATAACTCATGAACATGTCGATTACCCTAAACAGGACAAGTGGTTAGCATTTGTCGCGGATGGTCAGCCAAAATGCTGCCCGGGGCTTACGCACTTTTCTTTCAAATAGTCGATTATCTTCAGCGATCCATCCTCCAGGACAACGGCAAGATGTCTGTTATCGGGAGAGAAGGCGAAGTTGTTGATGCGTTGATTTGATAGTTTCCAGCAAGCAACCGGGTTCGTTTTCTGGTTCCTTGAATTGACAGACTTCAAAATATTCAATGGTGGAGTTGAGCTGGTCCCTTTTTTCTCCTCGTCGACTGTAGGTAGACCCACATCCACGCTTTCGGGGGTAAACGGGGCATCCTCCTTCTCCTTGTCATAGACAACAAGAGTACCATCAGCATGCGCGGCCAAAAAGAGGTGCTCTGAGCCAGGAATCCACCGAATATGGTTTACGGGGGAGTTGTTGATAGCTCCATTTTTGTTGATACGGGCGTACTTTTGCTGCATCGGCTCATACCAAATGATATCACCGGCGGATGACCCCATGATTACATCTAAATGGGTCGTGCTTTTCGTCAGGTCGTTGACATCGTGGCACAGCATGTGGGCCTTTGTAAAAAGAATCTTTGCAAGAGGCTCTTGCTTTGTTTTCGAGCTGAGGTCCAGCCATTGGAAAGCACGGTTTATGTTAGCAAAGACATACAGGCCATCTGGGGTTCTCTCTGCCAAACGCTTCGTCAATGTGTCATGGATTATAACCCTAGAAACAAACGAAGAACTGCTCTTGACGATATTGTTTTTGGGTTTCCTCCGTTTTAAACCCGGCCCATCCTTACCAGTGTTCGTGGTAAGAGCAAGGCTGCCTTCTCCGAATGCTGGCGCAGCAGTGCGGTACTGGGAATCAGTATTTTCAGCCCCCGTAGACCGATTCTCGCTCACGTTTTCTCTGATGCTTTGAAGATCCGAGGTTGCACTCAAAGAGGTGTTCGTCTTGTAAAGCTGGGGAGCAGTTTTGCGTGGGTGGACAATAACGAGCGACAACTTTACACCGGAGGTAGGCGGGGTAGGGACAGTGGCAAGAGGGTTGGGATTCACAATTGGAGCTTCGGACGGGTGGGGGGGCGGGGTCGCAAGGTGTAGGTCATCTCTGAGGACATAGGTGCCTAGACACGCAAGGGTTCATCATCAGCACAAGGCAAATGCTGCAGGATTGCTGGGACAGGTGAGGCATACCTTCTCCAACCTGAAGGGAGCACCCTCCTTCGGGGTGTTTGAGTATGTTGCTGGTCTCGATGATCGGCACTGGCAAGCCATTTGACGTCCCAGCGGCGTACGCCATAGGCATCGCGTAGCGCGGAGGAGGGGGTGGTAGAACACTGGAGGTAGATAAGTCAGGTGGGAACAAATCAAAGTAGAGGAGACAAGTCCCGCTTAGAGACTGAATAGTTTATAATCCATCTAGTGTGTGTGCATTGGGGTATGGGGGTTAAGTGAATGGCATATAACCTACAACATGGTGGCGGCAAAACCCTAAACCAAGCCCAAAAAAGAGTTGAAGAACACTGCAGCACGACAGTTATGTCGTGACACCCCAAATTCGAGAGACCCCAGAACAAAGGAGGGGATAAAAATAACTTTGAAAACCAGCAGCAGACTCAGGATGGAGCTCGCGCATTGAGTTGCGCCAACGAGAGCATGGGCATCGGGGGGATGGACGGTGCGGCTTGGATCTTTGCGCGCCAGTGAATTGCGCAAGGATTGAGCCCTCAGAAAGAACGACAAGAAGCTGAGCGCCACATACGAGACGCCCACAAACCCTCCAGTCGACTGCAGAGTTGGTGATGGTGATGGTGATGCTGGCGGCCAGCTGCAGACGACGTTCCTCGCTGGGTCGAGAACCAGTTCGAAGTGTGGGGAAGGCGATCAGGTGATCCGAGCTGCTATTTAAAAACTACCTATCTCGGTAAGCGTGTTTTCCCCCTTAAATATTTAGATAGCTTTGGCCGGTATGTTTGTTCTATTTGACTGCAATGATGATGCAAAGTGGAGGGAATCTGGGAGGAATTATGAGGAAGACAGCAAGTCATACCAATGACTTTACAGAATTCCTTCCCTTCCATGTATATAACTATTGTTGGATAGTCGTGGCTGGGATATTTCCAAAGCATCGCCATGCGTACATTAACAGAGCCAAAGACAAGGCTTGTTCTATTCATAAATGGGTATCGTAGATATTCATACAGTCCGCTAACACCAGGTTTACAGCCATAAAAGTAGAGCAACGCCCCTAGGCGCCGCATATGGCCATCTTAATTTGCTCCTCCCGTGGCTCGCCGCCAAATAATCACCGCTGCCGCTCCAGCGCACACAACTGCTCCAATGGCAATGCCCCACGCCATCCATTTGCCCTCGACATCCTCCTCCGTGCGTGGGAATGCCGTGCTGGGCTCCATTGCAGCCTCTGCAATGTGGACAAACAATTCCTGGATGGAACTCCACGTGACGCTCACATGTAGAGGTGGGCCAGGCATATTTAACCGGCTGGTGTATTCGTCTGGTTGTAGTTCTGCTCTTTGCGTCGTTCGGTCCAGGTCGGCTTTCAGGGCAACAAACACGCTTGGTAGCTCCTCGAGATGCGGGTATTTTTCTCGCAGCGCGGGTATGTAGGCGAATGAATCCGGGTCAGAGGAGTCATATGTATAGGCCATTACGTCGCATTGGTCTAAGAGTTTGGCCTGGTTTTCCAAGAGTGCGGGTTCAAGCTCCCCCAGCTCATCGAGAATAAGGTAGCACTGTTTCCCGCCAGGCAATTCGACGGTGTTTACGGCAGTACGTGGTTGGATCGTAGGATGGTATGTCGAACTGAACCCCCGTGACAAAAACGCGTCCAACAATGATGATTTCCCGGAGCCTGGTGCACCGAGGACATGGCACATCACGACATTGCGACCAACACGACCAGGCCGGCGCCGCCGTTTCCGGGGCCTGGTAATTTTCAGTGCCGCAGTAGTGGTGGGATTTCCCCGATCAGACGACTCGAAGCCAAGGTAGGCAAGGTACTCCAGCGTAGTTTTTGGGGAGGTGAAGGTCGTCATGCTCCACTGTGCAAGCCACCCCTGCAGAGTGACATGGCCGCCTTCGTTGCGCACGGTGGAACTGGGAAACGAGCCATCGGCCCAGGAACTAGGTAGGCCAGGGGTAGGAGCAAACAGGGATGCTAGTTCGGCATCATTTAACCCTCCATCGCTGTCCTTGTCGGAGAGGAGGAATAAATCAACAAAGAAGCGGTAGCCAGCCGGAGAGAGCTCCGCAGAGGCAAACGGAGGCACCTCGAATCGAGGATGAAGGAAATCTTCCTGGAGAGAAAGGTTGTCGGTGTACCGGAACGTTCGCAAGATAATCCAGATGGTCTCATGACGACCCTTCTCAGCGTATAGTTTATTAAGATGTAGGAAGCCCTGCACGCTGATGCCAGATGGTGTGACGGCATCCGGGTTCGCCCTGCGAATTGTCTCCTTGATATGAACGAGATCTTCGTCTCTCAAAGGCTTACCAAAACACTTTTCCTGAAAATCGGCTATCTCTTTGTCGCTCAAATATCCGTCCCGGTCCTTGTCGCACAAATAAAAGATGCGATGAAGCGCACTGGCTGCTGCTGGCTTCAGGGCTAACTCCTTGGAATCGAACAAGGGGGCGATTGGGTGTGTGACAGCTTTCTGGCAGAGAAAGAAAGCTTCGTTGACATTGCGATGCTCTCTGGCGCTAGTTCGGATGCAGGAGTCGATCTCCTTGAACTCCGCCATTACCGGAAGCATTTCATCCTCCACGACCTGGGCCTCGTTGCCTGCGGGGGCGAGGTCCGACTTGTTGGCGCAGAGCACAACGGGGACATTAACGCCCAGCGAACGGAAGTGAGGCAACCAGAACAGGGCAACCCTCTCATAGCTATAGTGATCGGAGTAGACCAGCAGGATCACATTGGACTTGCGGATTTCCTTGGCCAAGTTTGCTCGTTCCTGGGGAAGGGCCGAGGTGTCGACGACGGTGGTGGTGGTGACATTCTCCGGGGTGCCGATGGAGGGAGGGATTGTGACCTGGGGCAGGACGGGCTGGATCTTATTGGTGACGAACACGCCCTTGACGAGGGAGGTGATCAGACTGGACTTTCCGGTGCCCTCATCGCCGCACACGCAAATGCGTACTAAGCCACAAGCCCGTCAGCGTCAGATGGCCGAAGATACTAGGGACAGAAGAGTCCGGGGGGGGGGGGGGGGTGGCATACCCGTTCCCATGTCAATGCCCTTACCGCAGAGTGTGTCTTGAGGGATATTGTGCCGACAGATCAGAATAGGGACGTGCCGGTGTCCATCATGCAAAGATACTCGTATCCAGCCACCCACGAAGCGTGTCGAATGGTTCGTTCCAAGGTTGACATCAGCGACAGGAAGGGGAAGCTGTTGCGGAACAACATGGCGCCGATCCGCTTCACAGTTCGATTACGTCAGCGCCGCCCAGCACAGCTTCGCGTTGGCGTGGTACTAGCCGTATCGGCGTTACGCCGAGTCATTGGAAGTTACACCGCCCAGCATTGCTAATACGGTAATACCCGCCACACCGCAGCCACTTATTTTACCGCTTCCGAGCCCTTCCACCGCCTGGACCGGACGCTGTGATGCCGTCCCCCTCTGCTCTCGACTTCTCCCCCCGCTGTCCCTCTGCGCCCTCTGCCCGTCCACCGCTCTGCCATTCCCCCGCTCTCCCTGCTCCGCTGCCCCTTTGCGAGAAGCCGCTGCTGTATTCTCACACCCTTCTCCCGTGCGCTGCATCCGCCGCTTTGACCCGGCCCGCGGAGTTCTAGTCCCCCTCCGCCTCCTGACGCCTTTGCGCGGCGTCGCGGTTTATATTATCGGATATACAGCGTCCTTCACACCCGCGCACAATCATGCCTCTTGGAATCCATAATCCGCTGCCGTCTTCTATGGCAAGTGAGTTGCCACTTTCCCCCCCCGTCTGCATGTAACCCGACGTGTGCCACTGCATATACTGACGTCCGGCAACCAGGCGAGTGTAGAAAAGCTGGCAAGATCCTCGCGTCTTTTATCGATCCCCGTCAGGCCTTTGGTCCAGATAAGATCATTCCGCCTCAGATTCTCGCGAATGCAAAGGTCTGCCTTGCTGCTTTGCTCCACAAACATAATGAATAGCCCATGCTGACAATTCCTCGTTGCGCAGGGTCTTGCGGTCATTACGGTGCTGAAGGCGGGGTTCCTTGGCTCTGCCCGATTCGGTTCTGGCATTGTCGTTGCACGGCTGGCAGATAACACATGGTCAGCCCCGTCCGCAATCGCGACGGCTGGCGCTGGGTTTGGTGGGCAGATCGGCTTCGAATTGACGGATTTTGTTTTTATTCTAAATGATTACAGCGCTGTCCGATCCTTCTCACAGGCTGGCTCCGTGACGCTAGGAGGAAATGTCTCCATTGCCGCTGGGCCCATCGGACGCAATGCCGAGGCTGCCGGCGCTGCCAGCACAAAGGGCGTCGCCGGTGTGTTCTCCTATTCGAAAACAAAAGGTCTTTTCGCGGGTGTGAGCTTGGAGGGCAGTGTGCTGGTGGAACGAAAAGATGCAAACGAACGGCTTTACAACTCAAAGGTCTCCGCCCGCCAGTTACTTGAAGGATCTGTCCGCCCACCCCCCGCCGCGGATCCCCTTATGCGAGTTCTCCAGTCGCGCGCATTCTCTGGCAACGCTTCGCATGGATCCAATTCGATGTATAACGATATCCCCGTATATGATGAGCGCCATGATGATGTTGTCTGGGAGGGCCGGAGAGGCGATGCTATGGGACAGGGCGTCAGACGAGATCGGACCGGGTCTGTTAATACGCAGGATGATTATGATTACCGGGACCGACCAAGACGTGCCAATACCTGGGCGGACGATGTCTATGACCGCCAACCTTCTGGCGGCATCAGTCGCTCACACACCACCAGAGCCAATCCAAATGAGACTTTTGATAACTACACTCAGAGAGACGATGACTATTCGTACAGTGATCGAAAACCGTCACGGCCCACGGCACCCAAACCGGTCTTTACTCCAAAGACCGGCCCGGCGTCACTCAGAAAGGACCAGGCGGTTGCGTTGTTCACATTCGATGCCGACCAAGAAGGTGACCTAGGATTCAAAAAGGGCGACATAATCACGATTCTGAAACGGACGGATAAAAAGGAGGACTGGTGGACTGGGAAAATAGGGGATAGAACAGGAATTTTCCCCAGGTAGGCCTCTCCATACATAAACGCGTGGGTTCATGATTAGGCTAACTCCCTTTTTTCTAGTAACTACGTTGACGCTGTATGATGCCGTATTTGTCCACCTTACTGCCATGACCACGAGCTACGTCTTGAATGCCCCGATCCCGAAGACTGGCTACTTCGCAGGCGATGTTAGAGGATCTATCTTTTAGCTGTTTCCATGAAATCTACAGATGCTTTGTGTGGTACGCACCCACTCTCTGAGCGATGGAGTTCCGCCCCGGTATACAGTGGCAGGCCATACTCTGGCATATCTCTTGCTATCTACATTCCTGCACATTTTATCATCTGGGTTATATGTTACGACCTGATTTTTCTCCTTTTAACCGGATAAGTTGATTTTGTCCCTTTGCATGTTTATTGGCGCTAGCGTGTCTTTGTCCTTTTTGTCTTTTTTGCGCTTTTCTTTCTGCAGTTTCTTTTGGGCCAAATTCGCAGCAAGATGGGAAGTCAATCAAATACCAATATTTAGAACAGTGCCTAAATAAAAGATTCTGGAGTCAGTAGCTATAGCAGAGACATGCAGTTTAAACGGGGTTATATGGTGGGACTCGGCGGGGAGGGAGGAATGAGATACGGCGATGGAACATAGGGATAAAGCAATAAATAGTTGAATAAATACATCAAAGAAATGTATGAAATAAATATAAACCAGGAGTAGAGAGCAGCAAGGCGGGTAAATAGGGCAGATTATAGCCTCTTAACTATATATATACTCTCGGGACTTGGGGATGTTTCGTTTGTTTCTCTATCCAAGAGATGAAAGAACAGACAGAAGAATATTTCAAACAAGGCTGTGGAGTGCATACTATTTACTTATTTAAATATCAATAAATACATAACTTATTTAACCCAACCGCCCATGTCCGGCGTCTCCCACCTCCGCCTCCGCCTCCACCTCCACCTCCACCAACCACCAACCACCAACCCCAGACGCTCTGCCGGCTTCTCGACCTCCTCTCGCTCCCCATGGCGCCCGCTGCCCTCTGCTCGACGCCCCTCCCGCTGTGGACGTGAAGCTGTCTGCTCGATGCCCTCCCGTCGCTGACCTCCTCCTCTGGGCGCTGCAGGCGGCACATCGCCTCGATATTTAAATATTGATTCACCACGCCGACCCCCCGTCCGATCCACCCCCCGGCCGCCCGTCGCCATTCACCGTCTCTGCTGCTCGCCGCGTCCTGCTCTGTGCGCCTCCAGCCATCCCCATGATGCAGGTGAGTCGGTAGCGCATTTTCCCCTCGGCTGCGTGCGTGGTGAAGACGAGGACTGCTGCGGAAGCTGGCTGTGTCTCCCCTCGTTCGCTTCTCCTCTCCTCTCCCCCTCTCTCTAGCCCCTCGAACGCTTCGCCTCGTTGGTTTGGAGGAGACACTATACTCGTGCGGGTGCCCAGGTTGACCCGGCAGGCTGATCGTCGTCTCCCCTTACAGGCCTCGACCGGACCTTACGAGCATAGCGGAGCATACCCTACCAAACGAGGACACCTCTCTATCAGCGATGAAAGCCACCACGTCACGGAAACAATTGGATACATGTACGATGATGACTATGACCGGCGGGATTCCAGACACCTCAGCTACATCCCATCCTCGATGAACGAGTCTCTTTCCGTCACCCTGGCCCGTCGGGACAACCCCACGTCGCCCGACTCGGCCAGACACCCCCAACCGCTTCCCATCAGGACAAGTTCGATAGACCGCGCTGGCGCAAATGGCCAGCGCCCCCCGACGACGCCAGAGTCTGGCGCCAACGACCGCGATGGCGGGGGACAACTCTCGCCAGTGCTAACCCGCTCTTCGTCGGCGAGGACCTCGAAATCCATCCCCATCAACGACATAGACTATGAGTCTGACCCGGCCGCCGTCGCGCAGGAACTGAGTAATCTGGCAGCTCTCAGGAGGATGTCGATGGATGTAGGCGCCGCAGACCCCGATCTTCCGTCGTTCGGTTCGAATTTCGGCATCCCGCCCATGCCCTCCTCCACCCCTTCCGATGACGACGATACATCACGGTTATTTTGGGTTCCAGCCCGCCTACACCCTGGGCTGGCGCCCAAGGAATTCAAGAGTTTTCTCGACGGCAAAGCGGACCAGATTAAACGAAGGTCAGGCGAATTAACAATGACTGATACCGGACCGCAACGACAGGGTTCTACAGGGGGATTGCGGAGGAAAAAGTCTATGCTATCAAGGCAGATTGACACATCCTCTTCCGGCAGCAGACAAGAAGGAGCTGATCTGGGAGCGGTAATGGAAGAGGCTGGGAAAGATGCAATCGTGGATGATAAGCCTATATTACCTCCTGCACCTCCCGGACACAGTCTGCGAAGATCGACTAGGACCACCTACCGGAGGGGAAGTGTGAGGACTGGAGAGCGGATTAGCTCGAGGAGGATACAAAGACAATCCGATGTGGATGCGGAAACTGTTGCCCGACGGTCTCCCCCTATCTCTGAAGAACCTCCAATTCTTGGTTTAACGAGGGTTTCAACTGAGCCGACGCTCGGCTCTGGAGCGTCGCTGTTCTCGAGACCGGCAATGCGCACGAAACCCACTTCCCCAACAGAGAGTCTATCGAGCCCACCGTCAGACTCTGATAATTCAAGCTCCGCGAATAGAGCTAGTGCTCCGTCGCAATCTCAGCCCTGGCAATCTCAAAGTAGCACCAACAGACGTCCAGCTAGTTTGGAAACACCAACGGCGACCCAAAAAATACCACCGGCCATAGAAACTCCATCAGAAGTGAAGGAGTCATCCAAACCTATTACATCAACTCCACAACCACATATTCCGACACGCAAATCCTCACACGACCCACCCCCTTCACAACCTCCACAAACACCATTACCCGCTGAGCCAACGAGCAGAAGTTCTAAGAGAGCTGGAATAATTAGACCGGCAAAAGAAAGCCCCCAGACCATTAGTGAAATCGCCGCGAACCCCGCCGCACTTCCGGGGAATAGTACGAGAACAGATTCCCTATCATTCATTCCCACCATATCAGACAGCTCGACTAAAAGGTCGGATTCGAAGAAGTCAAAAGATAAAAAGGATGGAGAAGGTGGACGGAAATCGAGTTGGAACTGGCTCCGGGGCACCGAGGAGAAAGAGAAGGATAAGAAGAAGGAAGAGGATGCAAAGAAAACAAAGAGCAAATTACCCAAAATCACCGAAAAGACACATGATAATACCCGCCTGGACGTTTTACAAAAGTCTATCGATGGCGCGCAAAGAGGGCGCGAGAGTGTGGTAATAGACCGGGCCGAAGTCAAGTTGGAAGATGAACGCCGGAAAGACAACGCGAGGAAATCTACTGGCATGGAGTCGAAGAAGGAGAAAGAGAGCGGTTTATTCTCTTCCTTCTTTGGCGGGAAGAAGAAAAGCGGTCACGATAGTGGGCACAAGAAGCATTCGTCTAGGAACCTTTCTCCCGAACCACGAATACGGGAACTGAAGCCGGATATTGACTACAACTGGACCAGATTTCCCATCCAGATGGAACGGGAGATTTATCGGACCGCGCATTACAAACTCGCCAACCCCAAACGCGCACTGCATTCGCAAGTTCTACTCAGCAATTTCATGTACTCGTATCTCGCCAAAGTGCAACAGATGCATCCCAATCTCAGTCTGGCTACTGCCCCTTCTCAAACCCAGCAACGGACGAAAGAGCAGCCACAACAGTCAGAGGAGTATTCCCAATACCAGAGATATCAGCAGGTGAGTACTAACCCCGTAGAATATCCGTGTTTCACTTGCCGCCACGATTCTAATATCGCATTATAGAACCAAGAACATGACCAGTACAATAATGGCTCATATAATGATTCGCAAATGTATGATTATGATAGTAACGACCGCGAAGGCAACCAATGGTCTCAGTCGAGAGGGCATGGCCAATCATCTCAAAACGGGTCCGCATATGGCCAAAACCAATATCACCAACATGCCGGCTCCCGATCCCAGTTCAGCGACGATGCCGCAGATGACGACGATGACATGTGGTGACATGATCGCCGCCTATATAGGAGCCGACACTTACAGAAGCGGGCCAGGCTATTTTCAACCCCCTCTCTTTCAGTCTTCCCGAGACGCGCCTTGTTTACCTTCGTGTGGCAAACCGTTTGTGACGACGAAATCTATACTCGTAATTTACTCCTCATATCCCCGAAACGAAACCTATACGCCGAGTCCTGCTCTTCTCCCGTTCTCCAATCCCGATTCAGTACCCCTTTCCTTAGACTTAGCTGCTCTTTGCATACCACCGTGTGTACCAGGAAAACGGGCCTATAGCTACACAACTGGAGTGTCGTTCTGACTAGATTTTGGACACCCGATCCTTATTTGCCCTTCGCAGAATTTACGATGTATACTTCCCTCCCTTTTTTCTTTTGATGGCATAGCGGCGGGTGTGTTCTATTATTTCCTTTTATCCCATGCCGAAATGGCTTTGCGTCCTCCCCTCAGTGTTCCATTCATCACCTGCCTCCCACATTTATATATGATTTCCCCCAACCCTAGTAGCCCCGTGTCTTACGTTGCTCTACCTATCCAACCCAACATACACAACAATGCTCTGGATCACTGTTCTATCCGATCTTACCGTCTGCCTGTCTGTTTCCTTCTTACTCTGCTGCTCTTGCTCCTTGGCGTGATTGATTTCTTGATTTTGGTAGCCTTGTTTGCTTGTTTCCGTGCAATCTCCACCTGATAATCCATTAGCGACTACCTGACTTACTCCCAAGAGAGGCCTTAGGGCCCTCGTATGTTTTTCCCACCCTTTACTTTTCTTGCCTTCCTCTCCTCTATATGCCGCTATCCCCTTCCCCAAACCCTTTTTCCTCCTCCACATGTATGTATGTAGGCTAGCAAGAAACGGTGCTTATTGCCCAGCCATCTATCTTTTGCCTCACTCCCTGATGTGCTATTTATCGATATTGCCTGCCATGGTTATACAGTCCATACGGGGCATCTTTGGTTGAATAGCATCTTTCCATCCAATTGGAGCCTTGGAAGCTTCCTGACTAATCAACTCTAGTTAATCCAACTTCCCTAGACGTCTGTTCTCCGGAGAGAAAGCAATCCAGATACAAACACATCCTGCGCAGTACTGGCAGACGGGGCAGAATGGCGGTGTTCTAAAATAACTCCAACTAGTTCTCTCCGTTCGAAACCAACTGCACAAGCAGCCAGCCTCTCAGCTGTCCCCGCAATGAAACACTGACGTCACCTATTTATTGTCCACCATCGAACGACCCCAGGAGCAAGGAGAACGAACAGCCATGCCCCCTAATTGCGGACGGGCAATCCCATCCCAAAGACACGGTTACTGCATCGTCCACAAACCGCTCAACACACTCGACAGAAATACTCCGGAGGGGATGCCCCGGGCACATCGCAGCACGCAATGGGCAGCAAGCACAAGAAGATATGGGGGGTAGAATGGGCCTCCTTGACGCCGAAGCGCGTCTGGTCGTTGCTGGGCTTGGATATGCTTACGGTTCTGATGATGCTGAAGGGCGGGTTACCGCCCATGATTGCGATTGCCATGTGAGTTGTTACTATCCGATATATGTACATACATGGACATGCGGCTCGTTTGCTAATTGATATGCGTTTGATCGTATGTAGACACCAGTCCAACGCGGTCGCAAACCTGACAGAGAACTACGGATTCTTTGCGCCGATTATAGCTGTGCATTCACAGTGTCTGATGCCGCGGGCGAAGTTTATGAAGATCATGCTGTTCAACCTGCTTGCGACGTGCGTTGCGGCGTCGTTGTGTTGCTTGGGCATTTACTGCACGGTCAAGGCGAGGGAGCATACGACGCCGGCAGGGTCAAGCAGCGACATTGTGACGGGGTATAATAGCAGTGCATCTGCTGTTGCGGCAATTTGGTTTATTTTTGATATCTGGTTCGGGCACCTTGATGATTCTGGCTTTTTTATATGTATTTTGTGGTTCCGCTTGGCTGACGTTTACGGTGCTATATTAGGATTGGAAATACTCTACGGAATTATCGGCCGGCAGAGTTGCAGGCCCCGATGGTTGCTTTCTCTATATTCGTGGCTGCTCTAATGACTAGGGCTGGACAGATTGTGAAACTGGCAGATGGGTTGCGGATCGTGAAACAACTGCTACTAGCGTTCCTTATCGGCTTCGCGATTGGCACGGGAACATCTCTCCTGGTACTGCCCGTCACTAGCCGAAGCATTCTCTTCCACAGCTTGAAACCCTATCCCAAGACAGTGAAAGCGTTGCTGGATGCACAAATAGCCTATGTCCGAAGAAGTAGAAGGGATGGGCCATGGAGACTAACCCGCCTAGCCACATTGACGAGGCGCGGTACTGCAGTGTCCATTCTATCCCGACAAGCAACAGCCGTGAGACACGGAAATCCATCACCACCGGACCCCAAAGCCCAAGCGTTAAAAACAGCAATCAACGAGCTCAATGCTATCCATTCCAAGGCTCGTGCTGACCTTTACTACGCCAAACAAGAAGTGGCATGGGGCAAACTCACCGCCGAGGATCTGGAAGCAACGTTTACATACCTGCGGTCCATTCTGATCGGGCTCTCTGGGATCGGAATGCTGCCGGAAATATTCCGCAAGCTATCAAAAACTGAAGATCGTCCACATCCCGAAGGGGGAGGTGAATCATGGTCCCATTCGAGCGATATCGAAGACGAGAACGACGACGGATATGCGGGGGCACATTTTATTGGACCGTTGTGCGAACGTTTGGAGACGGCTACGAAGATTGTGAATTCGGGATTACAACATGCGTTAATCACATTGGAATTTGTGAAGGCGAAAGAATTCGTTAAAGAAGTCCGAGGAAGAAGATTCTCCCTCTCGCCTAGAGATGAAGAGGAGACGGTCGATATAACAGCACCAGGTCGAGAGGGGTTCACGAACCATTTCCAGACGAAGTTGCAGGATTTCTTTGACAAAAAGCGACAGCTTCCGGAAACGTGGGCTTCGTTGAATGCGTTCTCGTCAATCGGTGGCGGCCAGGGGTATACAGCCCAGGCACCAGAAGATCGCGAGATTCGGAAGGAGTTCTTTGTGCTCATACTCATTGATCATTTGCAGGAGCTTGTGCTGCAAACTACTTTTGATTTTGTCAGGTTCGCCAATGGCAAGGTCGCGGATGGAACGATGAAGAGCAGGAGGCTCATATTCCCAAAAAAGGAAGCGTTCATGGAATGGTTCGCTTTCAACACTGAAACAGATGACGACGAGGCGGATAATATCGGTAAGACGAAACACGAGCCTGTACAAGACTCGCCTTTACAAGGTGGGAATCCCCTCAAGGTTGTCGGGATGGGAGACCCCGAACACCTACCGCCCGCCAATGGTTGGCAACGATTTGGCAACCGTATCCGTCGTCTCTCAAGTCTGCTCAGCTCTGAACAAAGCACCTTTGGGTTCCGTGTCGCAATCGCATCATTTTCGCCTGCCATTCTTGCTTTTTTACGCCAGACTCAATCCATATTCAATAGTCACCGGTGGAACTGGGCGGTGATTGCTATTATACTCGCAATGAGTCCAACGAGTGGGAAGTCCTTGTTTGGATTGGTAGGCCGAATCGCGGCGACTACGGTGTCGGTGGTGCTGTGCTTTGTAGTTTGGTATATCGTTGTCGGAAAGACCGTAGGGGTTATTGTTTTCCTTTACATTGGGAATTGTCTGCAAGTAAGTCAGTCCTTCAACCATCGCTGCACAGTCTGAGGGAAAGAACCGTTTAGTAACAGCAGTTTCTCATCAGCATTATTTCCTAATCAAATATCCGCGCTTTATTCCAACTTTTCTGATCGCATTGATTACCTTCAACATGATCATTGGGTACCAGCTTCAGGTTAGACCACTGATCTGCCCAGGCACATTCATTGTAAGACTCGACGCTAATTTTCACAATAGAACCGAAAACTTGGAGAGGAACGTGTCACAAGGACAGGGTTGAAAAATTATCCCATCTATATCTTTGGCCCTTATAGGCTAGCCGCCGTGATAACGGGATGTGCTCTTGCCTTTTTCTGGGTTATCTTCCCATATCCCGTTTCGGCGTCTTCGCAAGTCCGCCGATATCTTGGACAAAGCCTTTTCGTTTTGGCAAATTTTTATAGCTGTATGCACACCACAATTGAGGTATGGATACACCAAGAGCAAGGAGACACCACCAATCCTCAGTCGCCTGCACGCCTCCTCGAGCGTGCCCGTGTCAAGCTGTATGCGAAGGAAATATCCCTGCTGTCAAACATCCGATCTCATATCGAATTTACCGCTTACGAACCGAGCATCGGCGGTCGATTCCCCAAGGAAATTTACGACAACATCACCTCAGAAATCCAAACCATATTGACAAGCATGGAGCTCATGTCTCATGCTACCAGGGACCTTGGAGGGTTGACTGAACGATCATCGTCAACGACAACCGAGGCCAAGTACAGACGAAGAAGCTCTACAGGCTCCCACAGCGGGGACGAGGAGAGATGGATCGACATGCTCGCGCGGGCAGCCAATTCGCCCGACTTCCACTCGCAGATAACCACCTCCGTGTTGTGCCATTTGTCAGCGGCGGTGTCGAATGGGCTTGCACTCCCACCGTATCTATCACCACCTCATCCGTTTCCGTTGGCAAAGAAACTGCGGAGGATGAACGAGGGCTCGATGGATATTAGTAACATCGAAGACCCGACTTTCTCGGCGTTTGTGTCCATTGAGGTGCTGAGTTCAATGGTTAGCTCGAGTTTGAAGAATTTGGTGAGGTGAGTGGTCTTTCCCTGATGTTTGGCCTGAACTTTTTGCAGTAAGGGGACGTTATCATCGCGCTTGGTTTCTAATCACCCTCGAGTTGATGAATTGATTGTGCTTACACGAACTGTGTATCTAGTAACGTAAAGCAACTCGTCGGCGAGCTTAACTTTGACATCTATATCCAACCGCATCGCGCCAAAGCCCGCGAAAGCACGATCGACCATAGAAATTCGCACGCGGGCGAGAAGCATCGCAAATCCAGCAACAGCGAGGATGAGAATGAGCAGTCGGCGGAACGGTAACAGTGAGTTTTCTCCATATCCTACCAGCTAGAACTAGCCAAAATGCTATGGTGAGGTCGGCTAGCGCATCTATCTCCAATCCGATTGCACAGCCATGGGGGAGTGGTCAAAGCTGGCCGTGGTAACCACAGTCCGCCTGCAGAATTGAGCTCGGCTCTCAATGTGCTGGCCGGTTACCACAGGCTCCAACATAATCTAAAACAAACCGAATGGGACCTCCCGGCTCAGTCGCATTTGTCATTTTTCTTTTCTCAGTTGTCTTAGTACTAGTGCTTTTGACCGTTGAAGATATTATTTAGCTTGCAAGCAACCCAAGGAGTTGATATTTGAAGTTTAGCTATGAGTATGGAGCGATTCTGTACGTTAACGTTCTAGCTTAGTTATCCAGGATGACTAGTTACCCAAATACTCTTGTATCATTTAGAATGGAGAATTGAATAACCAATATCTATCTAAACCTTGGAATCGAAGCAGTCAACCCCTGCCCCTTTTAATATTTGCTTAGTCATGCTTGTCTCCACATCACATGACATATTTTAGATGCCGACGTCAACGTCAACCTCAGATCCAAAACTCCAGATCAGATTCCTAGATACCTAAACGCTTTCTCGCTTCTCAAAGACCACAAAACCCCACCGATAAGCCAGTCAACCTGCTAATTCTCAATCCTTTGCCGACCCGGCCACCGTCAACCCTGAAGCTTGAACCACTCCCGCCACCAAGAGGCGACACCAGGCCGCCATTTTCTACACTGCCCTTGCGCCGAAACGATCAGGGAAGGGCAACATATCCTGATTCCCTCTGTAGGTAGGGGGAAAATCTCTCCGCTGGATACCCAACCGGCAAAAGAAGTGTCATCCGATATAGAACCAGTCCTCCTCGGCCCCCGTCGCAAAGATGAGCGAGGCCTACGTTCGTGAGCAGTATGCCCTTCCCAGCCTCCAACCCCATCCGTCGTTGCTACTACGATGGCACATCCCCGCTGAATCGCATCAACGACACGCAAGCTGACCCCTCTTGAAACAAAAACCAACCAGACAAAACAACGCGCTCCTCGACGCTCTCGCGCAAAAGACCAACGCGCTGAAATCCGTCACAATCGACATCTACGACAATGCCCGAGACCAAGGGGCCATCGATCACACTGTTAGTTCCACCCCATATATACCCTTCGCGGTCGATCCACCCCGCTAACAGCAGACGATGCCAACCAATAAATAACAGAGCGAAGTATTCTCCTCGATGTCGACGAATATCCGTGGTAGCGCGGGCCGACTCACGCGGATGGCGAGGCAGGGCGATAGAGTTGCTGTGTTGAAAGTTGCGGCGATTGTTGTTGGTGCCGGGATGGGGCTGTGGATTATATTGAGCTGGATATTTTAGGCGGGGGGTGGGGGTGGGGGAAGTTTGCATAGTATGGGTTGCTTTTTTTGGCGCAGGTGCAGGTGCATCGAGAGATGCGACGACGCTGCGATTTATGAGCCGGATTTTGCGTTGTATTCTGGTCGCTGCATTCGCGCATATCCTTTTTTTTATTGCCTGGTATGGCGTTGCGGGGGTCATGGAGTTATTGAAATGTCTGTCTCGGTCGGAGCTATCCTATCCCTATAATACTTGGGGGATAGTGTTTTATATCCCTTTGCAGTTTGATCTGTAAACATTTTTACGGAGACGATTCTCTTCAAGCGCGAAGAGGTGTTTGGACTATTGTTTTGTGCTCCTCCTAAATCCCAGAGCATCTCATTAAATCCCACCATTAGTTACATGTGCCATAATTATATCCGCTTAAAGGAAGACATAAAAACCCCCAGCCCCTTGGTAAACGGGGAGCGATGTACATTTCGCGGGTGGGCCATCCTGAAGCCGGTTAAAAGTTTATTGACATCCACGTACGATAACAAGGAATTGTTTGTGTAATATGCCTATTCAAGCGGATCTGACAGGGCCTCCCCCCCTATTTTTTTTAGATCCATAAAGGTGAAAATCATGAGATACATATACTCTGCTAGGACTAGATTGAGGACCCCGCGACTGGGGCGTTTCATCAAGTGATGACATCACATACGAGAAAAGGAATACCGGGGGAATCATCGATTTCTAGCCAGAGACATAATGCTGAAGGGCAAAGGCCACCTCCTGTCCTCCCGACACTAGCACGAGAACGGCAACGACAACGACACGAGGAATGACGCTCTAAATAATGTATGCAAGCGGAAAAAATTGACTGCAAAGAATAAGACATGACATGCTAGGTAGATCGAGGGGTAAAGCGACAAGATATAGAAAGAACTGGGGGAAATGCAGTCTAAATGCAACAATATCAAATGCAAATTCGCAAGCTCCATACTATCATCACTCGATTACGAGTATATCCCTCCACCCTGGCCTGCAAAATTGAGCAAAATACCAATATTTCACTCCCATACATTAGAAAACAAATCATCGCTTCCTCCAAATCCACCTGTCTTTGGCTTCGAGTTGGCGGTAGTAGTTGGAGCCGCAGGCGCCGCGCTTGTCCACCCGCCAAAATCTTCGTCGGCAGAAATGGCGGGTGCCGGTTTAGGAGGCGAGGGGCCGGTCGATGCACCCCATCCGGAACCAATGTCATTGGCGGTGATTGTTTCGGGAACCTTCATCATTGTGGATGGCTCCTGTTTGGCAGGTGGAGAAGCCTCGGTGGTGCTCCATGCATTGCCGCCCCAAGGATCTAGAGAGCTAGAAGAAAACATATTGGTGACATTAGCAGTAGATGTGGGCTGCGATACAGGTAGTGGTTCCTTTGCAGGGGCCGAGAGGTTGAAAACAGAGTTGGTATTTTCGGTTTTAGGCGAAACGACAGGTGGAGAAGTAGGGACTGCGGGCGAGGAGAATAAGTCAAAGGTATTAGTCGATGTAGCAGGTGGTGCAGGTGCCGACTTAGTCGAACCCATTGTCGCTTCGACTAAACCGAAACCACCACCAGAAGATATGGAGGGATTTCTTGCTTGTTGCGGTTTAGGAGCAGGTTTCTGAGTGGGGGGGTCAAAAAAACCACCACCACTAAGGGGTGGTGACGAAATTTGTGGTGCAGCAGGCGGAGACTTTGGGGAGCTGAAGGATCCGAGGCTCGAAAACGCGGATTGTTTTTGCTGAGGAGGGGGTGATGTGGTGGATGGGAAACTCAAACTACTAAATGCATCTGTAAGTCCGCCAAAAGCGTCATGGGGTTTGGTTTGTTGCTCTAGTTGCGGCTGCGCTGAGAAGGATCCAAACGATGTATTTCGGTCATGCTGAGGGGGTGGTTGCGGCTTGGGCGCTGAGGCATATAAGGATAGAATGGATTGTTTTAGGTCAGGCCTTGATGGGCCGGTGGCACCGGCATTGGAAGATGGAGTGCTAGAGGGACGGTTGGTGGCAGGCTGAGGTGCGGCGAAGAAATCTAGACCAAGAAGAGAATCTGCTGGTTTGTTTTGTTTGGGTGCGGGAGCTGGAGCGGGGACCGGGGCCGGGGCTGAAACTGGTTGCGCTGGTCTTGGGGGCGGGCGAAGACCTGGTAGGTCTGTCGTATTAGGCCTCTCTGGAGGTGTCGGGGTATCATCGTCAAACAAATTTAGTGGTTGCTGAGATCGACGGGGCGCCGGTTGGCTAGCTGTTGACGTCGCACGCTGGGAGGTAGATCGCTCGAGATTGGCTCTTTCTTGAACCATGGCCAATGGCTGTGAATAAGGTGAGCATTGCACGATAGAGGGGACTTTGAGAGATATTTACCATATTATCGTCGGCCTCGACGTCAAGAGTTGACGGGTCAGGCATTGGGCCGTCCATCACCCATCTTTTAGACTCGTATTTGGTTCGGATGAAGTTTTCCATTTTCCTGGGGATCAAATTAGCCGTGCTTCACCGGAATATGTTGCTCAAACACGTACGCTTCCGACGGAACATGTCCGGGCGCCAGTTTCGCCTCCCAGTATCTATCGCGATGGATTAGCATAATGTCACAATCCTTCAAAACAGCCCCTGACAAAGGGCTGGGCGTGCCTCCAAATCAACGTGGGGGAATTAACGAGGGGGGACCAACTTATTCGCCCTAGCATTTCCCCATTTCAACACGCTCTGCAACTGCTCGTCGGTCCAGGAATCCAGGTCGACCGATTTGACTCGACTGATATGTGTCCCCATCCCCCGATGTATTCCCGAACAACGAATGCAGATGAAGATACCAAGGTTCCAACTGGCCCATCGTGGATCTGTTTAAGCCAGAATGATGTTAGCAGCCTACTCCCACCAGTATACAAACGACGGACACAGAAACGTAGGAGGGTGGGGGAATCCCCTCCGCTGCTAGACGGGTAGATGTAGCAGGCAGACAAGAAAGCGAGAGATGATACGCACGTTTATTCCGCTTGCAATCAGCGCAAGTTTTATTGCATTCCAGCTTCAGCAAGTTCTTAATCACAAGCTGATTTTTGGCTGCGCGTTCCGCAGCCGGGTTGGCTGCTCGTCTCGAGGCCATGGCCGGGTTGTTGTGTCTGACGGAGGGGAACGGTTGGATGGAGGGGAATCGCGCAGGTGGACAGCGCACAAGGGATTAGCACGTAGGAAGTTGAGGAGCGGCCAGCGACGGAGAGGAATGGCTAAGCGTATATATTGGCGCAAACCAGCAGCAGAGACCGAGCAGAGAGCGGGACACAATGACGGTGACAGCGTCTGATGTTGATGTCGAGGTTGGAGGTTGGAAGACGCAGATGGCCACCGCTGCTGACTCAGCCATGACTAAGCGCCAAGACCGAGAGACGGCCGGGGGATTCACCGACGGATATCAAAGACGAAGATGAGAATATATGCTGCCGGGCTGTATGAAAAGCGCGGCTGTTTGCGGCACAGATTCAGAACTGCTATCCCACTCTCTCTAGCCAAAAGAAAGGGAAACAGGAATGAAAATGGAATGCATAGTAAATCATAGATTGTCTCTCCCAAACTATATCCAAACAAGCAAACCCAAGCAAACCCCATTTACTTCCCCTCCCCAGCCTTCCCCTCATCCTCCGTAAACTTCAAACTAATACTATTCACACAATGCCTCTCATCCGTCGGCGTCGGATACCCCTCCCCCTTGAACACATGTCCCAAATGTCCCCCGCACTTCGCACACATGATCTCAATCCTGCTCATGCCAAACGAATTGTCTTCCTTGCGCACAACCGCCCCGGGTAGCGAGTCAAAGTATGCCGGCCATCCGCAGCCCGACGCGAATTTATGCGAGGCTTTGTAGAGCGGGGCGTTGCAGCCCGCGCATTCATAGACGCCTGCGTTGGGCGTGTGTTTGTCGTATTCGCCGCTGCCGGCGGGTTCCGTGCCCTTTTTGCGGAGGATGCGGAATTGTTCTATTTATCAGGGGAAGATGGGGGGTTAGTTGATCAGAGAACATTTAGTATTGTTGGGTGAGAGTGCCCGGTCAAGAGGGTGTTTGGAGGAGCGCACACACCTTGAGTCAGAACAGCTTGCCATTCCTGGTCTGTCCTCTTGTCGGGAAACTCCATGTTGTCTGCTTTATTATTCGAAGAACTAAAAAATGAAGACACGAAGGAGGTCATAGACACAGAGCTGACTAGGGTGACTCTCGAGCTGGTCGGCGATGGCCACCGGCGAGGCGGGTGGGGAAGAGTAGGGCGGCTGGAAGCTTTGCTGATGAACTGTCGACAATGGGTAGCGGGAACAACGATACGGAGCGGAGGTCGATGAAGTTTCGGTAGAATCAAGCGCATGGGATATGGGATAGCCGAGAGTTGAGAGGCGGACGGTATGTTGGGGCGAATATATAGCAGATCGATAGACAGACAAACGCCAGTATAGCCCAGTGTCCGAGAGATAAAAATATAAGACGTAGTTAGAGTTCAGGAATCTGACGTGCAGCGGGCGTGTCGGATATATGTATGGGGGGGGGGCTTAGATTCCGGCAAAAGGCGTTGACGGAAATGATTCCAAATCAAAAGATGCGCCAACAACTGTGGGTGGGGAGTCAAGGCAAAATATTATTTAGATACGATATGGTCTCAAATAAATCTAAGATATTTAGTAATAAAGAGGCTGAACTGCGATGACGATGGAATAAATGGTCTGTCTGGTTTTGTACAGAACTTCTTTTTGTTGTCGGCCCGATCTCTCCTGACGAGACGATGACCTCATCCGCGCCGAACCTTAAACTCACCACGGGGATTCTGGGTCTGCAAATATTTATTTCTTGTATTTAATAGCGTTGCTATCTTATGAACACATGTCTATGCGCTGTATATTCACGCGGGTAACCGACTATACACCAGTCTAAACATGGTAGAAAACCCCCCGTCTAAATCCAAACACTTGGTTCCCCAGGGCAGGTATATGCGAACATCTCCACGCAGTGAATATCCAGTCCAAATCCAACTCACTCCGCTCACCGGTGTCTCGCTATTCCCGTAACCGTCAAGTACCCTTCACCAACTTCAACCCGCCATCCCTCCTTGGCCAAAGCCCGAACAACAGCAGGGCCAAGCCTGGCGGTCCCGTTCTTGGAGTGTCTACCCAGCCCCGTAATTATGCGGTAGCCTTCCTGTCGCGGGCCCCAGGCACCCGGTGCGTATTTCGTATCCCCTAGACCATCCCACCATGCTGCCACGTTTCTCTTTGCAATTCCTACGGCATGTTGCACGCTGACACCATGCAGGTCGAGACCCCTGGCACTCGACTGAGATTCTACTAGAGCATCTGCTGCTGCCGCCGCTTCTTTCTTTGCTCTGTCCATATGCTCGCGGCCCACCATGGAGTAATATCCCGCTGCGCCACCCATAAGATGGTCGGATTTACCTCGTCGGTATGCTGCAGTCGCCTTGGTGAAGGCGCTATTTCCAGCGACAAAATGGGAGTTGGCAACTGCCCTAGTCGTGGCGTAATCAGTCGGAGTCCGGGGAGCTCGTTGTGTCCACTGCAATTCGGTAGTTTCTTGGGAGGGGGAGTCATCTAGCTGTATAGGAGTCTGTTTTATCTGAACGATCTCCGTTGGGTTTGGGGGTGGTCGGACGGTAACCATCACAGTCGCGAGCTCATTTGCGGCCGAGATTGAATTGCGAGCCAGCCGGAGCAAGCCAGCAAGTTTCTCAGGCGAGACCGTACCAAAATCTTGGCGGAGCTCTGCTATTTGTGTCACAGTAACGGGGTCATCCATCATACTTTTCGAATGTTTCTCTGCTTCTGTGGACGCTAGAAAGTGGATGGTGCTTGGCAAAGATGCGCCGTTTAGGTGGTAAGCTGAGGCAACCGATTTGGATGACAGATACGTTCTCGCACAAACAAAGTCGACATCCTTTTTGCTATTGTCCCATTTGTTTTGTATACCCCCATTGGATTGTGACCGGGATGATGAAGCGGAGCTCGAATTGCGAAGGATTTCATGTTTCCTCGTTTGATTTTTCTTTCCTTTCTTCCGTCCCCTGCTACTGTAGGCGTTTCCTTGGAATCCCTCGATTCCTTTGGGGATCGCCACTTTATGGTCCTCTTCATCTGAGACTTGATCCTCGAAAAAAGCCAGGTTGAGTAAGACATCCATCGAACGTTCAACATCCCCGTCACATGTGCCAAGCGTATGCTCTATGGTGTAGCGGCCGATTGTCGGAAACATTGCCATCAAATCTGCAGTTTTCTCTTCGAAGGTCAATTTCGGAAAGGTTCTTGATGTGCGCTCTGGAGAAGAAGCCTTGACGCATGGGCGGAGGTTCTCTGTTTCTTCCTGCCATTGCTGCTTCAATCTTGCGGGCCGGCGCTGTTCTAGGCTTATGGAGGAGATGTCCGACTCCAAGCTCGTTATGTTTGATTTTAAAGACGGAAGTGTTGGTTGCGACTCGCTTCGTTCCGACGCAGGTTCATCGTTATCCAAGGCATAGTCCTGGCCGCTGGTGCCCGACGGATCAAACAGGACATTTTCTTGTTCAGCAGCGGATATTTTAAGCTCGTCCAATACCCCGCGGAACTGGCGGATGCTGTTCTCGTCGTGAAGATCAAAGTCACCTGCAATAGCAGCAAAGAGCGCGGGATCCAAGGGTGGACAATATTTTTCTTCCAAGCCCTGAGTTGGGACGGGGATGTGTTAGCCAGTTTACCAGAGAGGATAATATACAGCAAAACCTACTTTTAGGAGGCTTCCAACAGACTCATCCATCAGGGAAGTCGGAGCACTTTAATTTCAATGTCGACCTGTGTAGCAGTGGCATCGCTCTGAGTGACGGGTGGAGGGGTATCAGATAACGCGTCTGCAGAGTAACACGGTGTGCTAGCCGTCCCCGGGCAACACAATGCAGGAGTATATGTATAATATGTATAATTCTCCGGAAATAAAAGAAGATGTACGGGGTTGACAGAAGGAAAAGGATGGAAGCTTTAAGAGGGGCAATCCATGGGAGGATTGATGAATCACCACCAACGACTACAACTGAGACTAAATCATGACTCAGACAACATCAGACACAGCAGTCGGCACAAAGAATGCCAAGTTCAGGGCTGGCGCATCCTTATGAAAGATGACTGCGGATTGACCGAACGTTGTCGACTTGTCAGGATAGATGGAGAGACCGAAGGATGACAGCATCGGCAACGCGACGGGAGATCATTTATCCGCTCCGGTCACCCACCTCCGATATCTCGCCAACCTCAACCTCAACTTTCCTCTGTCGAGCAAACAACAAACAGGACTGCAAGGCATCGCAGGATTCCACTCCCTCTCTGGTGGATAATAAGCACGTCGATATGTGCGGGCTCTGGATCCTTTCTTCCTCAAGATATTGCCGAAATTCCCCTCAGCCACCCAAGGCTGGCTGGCGGGGACTGGTCTGGCATTTTCTATTGGCAGGCTGGGGAGATTAGTTCTCTCTCGCGCAAATGCCGGATAGATGCGCGTGTGACCATATGTGCCTATTATCCGCATGTATACGAGAAGTTGAGGGCAGCCAAATTGGATTTTAACCCCTCTTTTCCGTCCAGCACTGTGGGACATCTTCATTTCCTTTTCGTATTTGGACCCTGATGGCTGGTCCTTTGGACGCATCGTCTGCAGTGGTTTGCATCATTGATGCAGCAGCTGTCAAAGTACCCTGTTTTCCTGTGGAATGGCTCAGGTATCTCTTGAGTGGGTTTGGCCCATTCGCCCAACGCCTTGGAACTTGCTGCTCCAGTCTTCATTCTCCCGATTTCTAGCCTCCCCAGCCTTGTGGAAACAATTTTGACCAGACTTCGATCGTTGGGAGCCTGATTACATGGCAGCCACAATAATATCCGAGCGTAAGGCTTTTTTGTATGAGCAAAACCTACGTCAGCCTAATAACCGATGGAGTTGAAAGCTGGCCGTCATTTTATTATCAGCCGATCCGTGCCTTGTTTCAATATGGACTCTTGGTTTGATGTCTAATCGTGAAATGACAAACGCTCATATTTGCAATCATTGCCAGCATTGATTTCTAAACCTCAGCGAGTCCCAAACAACCTTTTATTTTTTTTTCAGTCTGATCACTTCAAAATTATTCACCTACCCAGCTCATTTTTACTTCTATATCAAATCCACATATTTTTGTCCATATTACCATATCCTTATTTTCACTTTATTTGACTATTTACATGCCCTACTGCCAGAGCGCTCCAATATAGACGACCGCTAAATAATAATAGACGACTGCATCACGACCGGCAAGCCGAACCCTTGTTTACCCTCTTTGAATAAACTCTAGGCTTCAGTGCCTTGATATGCCATGTGCCAACGAACTATGGTCAAGGTGAAGCATCGGTGTGGCCATTCAGTCGATGGATGCGGAAGTCTGCTGGAGTGTCCGGCTTCTATATCGAACAGGCCAACCGCTACGTGCCAGTCTCCTCCGGAAAACTGGAGTTTCGGAACCCGCAGTATGCGCACACCATGCGGTGACTGTATAGCTATGGGATACTGGCACAAGACTCCTCGTGGATTGTGGGGGCGGACAAGACCGGGTATGTCTTCATGCCTCCCCCAATACGTCCCTCTTGAATCAGTGAAACTGATATTTCCATAGGGTTTTCTCTCCCCTTCCCCTAACTAACAAAGAGGTTTGCCGGGATTACGCCAGGAGAGTATGGATGTTCCCTCTTTTCCTGCACAGTCTATGAACAATGTTAATAAAGTGCAGGTTGAATATGTACTCTGTGCGGTTTTTATATGTGAATGGCATCACTGAACATTGTCTGGCAGCAGAATATAAAACTCCCGCTTTCTCCATCCTTTTTCTCTTCCTTCTTTCCTTCTGCATCATCATCATCATCATCATCATCAACCGATCCGCCACATGAACTTCATCTGATTCCTTTATATCTTCCTTCAAAGCACAAATCACATTCACATCACCTCTATAGCGACACACTCCAATCAAGCCATGGATATTGGACAGCGCATAGCCCCTTTCAGACTCACACATCACCATCTTCTTGGAGCAGGGTACCTGAGCTCCACTTATGCTATCGAGGACTGCATGGCCTTCAAAGCCCCAATCATATATGGTAATGACATCGCGGCCACCGAGGAGCAGACCGAACAAACCGTCGAGTCATCGCGAGCCTTCTCTCGTGAAAAGGATGCTTACGACATCATCAACCGCAACCCCCATGCAAACATCCTTCAGAGTATCCTCCACTGCCATGAAGGAACCTTCCTCCCTCGCATGTGGTTGAGCTTGGATGATTGGATGAAAGGCGGTATGTCGTGCGCCACCCCTTTATCCACCCGTCTACGATGGGTCACGGAGCTAGTCAGCGCCGTAGCACATCTAGAGCAGTTGGGATTGGTGCACGGGGACATCCGCCCTGCCAATACCCTGCTGGACCACCGTCTGCGTCTAAAGCTTGCCGAGTTTGACAGCTGTATTCGGATAGGTCAGCCCTGTGTTGCCTCCACCATCCCATTCCATGACGGCGTCGAGGATATTGCCAGCCATCGAACAGAACAATTCGCAGTTGGATCATTTATCTACTGCGTGTTTAGGGGCATTGAACCGGAGTTCCAGCTGACCGGCGAGACACTACAAGAAGAGAATTTCCCGAACGTTACCAGCCTACTTGGTAAAGATATCATTTTGAAATGTTGGAATAAGGAGTACGAATCAGTTGCCGCGTTGAACGAGGAGGTTATGGGAATGGTAGCCGCCGCTATGCCTTACACGAGTCCTAGCTTCATGGATCGACATCACCTATCTAGCGGCACGCAAATCCTCACTGAGGAAACAATCCAGCAGTTGCGTTTGAAGTGCCTGGAATTCCGCCGCTCGCATTCCGATTTGCCTAATGGGGTTTGAATTCTCTGCGATAACCAAGGGATTATATAATGGCTGCTGAACACTGATGACCAGGAGTCTTTTTTTTTTTGGGGCACTTGTTGGTGGAGTTGTTGAAAACGGTCAGTTGACGGTTATATGTGTAGTTAAATCATAAGGGCTGGTTGGCTTGTGTATTCAAATTGTGATATCTAACAGAGCCACCTGTGTTGAGCGGTATTTATTTTCTCTCTTGCTTTCTAGACAATAGCTTTATTTATGCACCGTGTTTCTATTATGTACTCCTTCCTTTACCGATTACTGTCCCCTAACTCTGGGGTTTATGTGGGTATATTGTTTCCAGCATCAGTTCATCTTCCATCCATAGCAAAACCTTCTTTTTCCTCCATCCCCAACACAACTTATGAGGGTAGCCGGAGAGCCAGAGAATGCGTTCAAACTCGATCGTCCTTATGAGCAGCGGACTTTATTGGTATGGATATGGACCTAGAGGGTGCACGAACAAGCATATATCTTGTTTGCCGGCGCAATATAGACATGGATATTACCTTCATTACCGAGTACATAAAAATCAAGCGTGAGATCTCTACTAGTTATTAACTATAATTTATAGAAACCTTGACATAGAGCTCATGGTTTCCCAGCCAAAACCCGATTTAATGTACTGGTCTTCAACCTCCTGCACCATCAAGTTCAACATCAACCGCAGTTCGCTCCAGCAGGAGAACTATACCGACATACCTATCTTATTTGCGTGGCAATCGCATACATACTCTACTTATGCGGGTGGTTTGTGTTGGATTCTATTAGATCCTGTTTATTATTTGCGCTTGATGAGAACAGGGAGTCTGTGGTCAAGCAGCCTGAAGCCAGCGGAGCCAGCCGTTGTTTATTCAATAAACGTTCAAAACACGATTAGATTGGCCAACTCCCGCCGCCCTTGAAACCGCAGCAATATCTGCTCCTTATCGCCAGATGTAACCCTATGGAGCGATGTATGCAACTCCGCCCACCCGCTAGCCGTTAGCCACCGAGTTAATGCCCGGCCGAGCAGGGAACAAACTCCTGCCGTTCAGTATGGACTCTCCCCGCCATGATCTTGTCGCCCGCAACCTGACAAGATACAGCATTTAAGCCGTCCGGCTCCCCAGTCCCCACCAGACCCGATACTGATCTGCACAGGCCGGCGGTTCGTCTGACGATTGCAGCACGAATCGGAGCTGTCAGCTTGACGGGGTGGGCAGACACATGTTTGATGTTCGTCGCTTTCTGCGGATGCCCGCGCTCGACTTGTTCGACTGCTGGATACATAGCAGAGGACTGGCATGGGCCAGCAAATGGCTCAAGAGGCGGGCATGATTACTATGCAGCTCCGTTCTACCCGCCATCAATCACCACCGCCCTGCCCGCTTTCAAGTAGCTATGCAGTGACATAGTTCTGGGTTGTTGTTCTGCCCGGTTCGGCCCTCTCCGTCGCTGTGTATGGGAAGCCCTGTTTCGAAACATGGATGATCATCGGGGCCAGAGTCGCATTTTCCTCCCTTGCCTTGCCGTGCCATGCCTTGCCATGCCCGTGTTTTCTGGCAGATCGGAGATAGTGGCCTTCGCGCGGTCTCGAGCCGGCGGGTCCTCCGCAGGGCACCGACCGTGATTGTGTGTTTGTGGCCAATGGGGAGGTCGGGTTGGAGGGGGTGAGCCCTGAACGACTGCTTCCTTGGTGGAGTGGTTTTTGGATGGACGGGGACGGGGAGAGGACGAAGCAGATATTCAGAAGCTGGAGTTGCATATAAAACCCACTCCATCCCCTTTCCCCCCTCTTCCCCATCTCTACAGCTTGGAATACAGTTGTGCAGATCTTCTTCCTTTCATACTACATAGTCAACTGGTACACCCATCAGCTTTACCATGCCATCCCTCCGTTCCTACGCAGCCATTGCGCTCGTCGGCGCCCAGCTTGCCGCTGGCGCCAACATCTTCGGGCCCAAAGAATGTCCCGCTGATGGGGAAATCAGTTGCCAGGGCTCTAGTGATGATACATGCTGCTTCAATGAACCCGGCGGGTTGTTGCTGCTGACGCAGTTTTGGGATACGGATCCCGTCACTGGACCGACTGATTCCTGGACTATCCATGGCCTTTGGTGAGTCTAGTTGGGTTTACAATAGGAAAAAGGAGAAAGAAACCCAAAATCTAACTCCCATCTAGGCCAGACAACTGCGACGGCACCTACGAGTCCAACTGCGACCCGTCCCGCGAATACTCCAACATCAGCGCCATCA
The DNA here is from genome assembly GCA_032988465.1 of Onygenales sp. PD_10. NCBI lineage: Eukaryota > Fungi > Ascomycota > Eurotiomycetes > Onygenales > Onygenales sp. PD_10. The sequence continues at coordinate 82,323 of JANTQH010000083.1, read as the reverse complement.
TCGAAGCGAGCGGCGAAACCGAGCTGCTCGACGACCTGAACACCTTCTGGAAGGACTACAAGGGAGACGACGAGTCGTTCTGGGCGCACGAGTGGAACAAGCACGGCACCTGCATTTCCACCCTGGAGCCCGACTGCTATACCGACTACGCCCCGCAGGAAGAAGTTGTGGATTATTTCCGGAAGTCTGTGGAGCTCTTTAAGGGCCTTGACTCTTATAATGTCGGTTTATACAACCCTTATTACGATATGAAATATCAGTAGGAAAGGGAAATGAATTGTTAACACCACTTACTTGAACAGATCCTCGCCAATGCCAGCATCGTGCCCGACAGCTCCAAGACATATACCTTCGAAGAGATCCAGGAGGCGCTCTCGTCCGCCCACGGCCAGGAGGTGACGATTAACTGCGACGGCGACAATTTGAATGAGCTCTGGATCTTCTTCAATGTCCAGGGCTCCGTTCAGACCGGCAAATGGATCCCTGCCGCACCTGGTATGGACAATATATTCCCCCTCACCATTTTCATTCCGGTTCATCGCTAATATAATTATTTTCAACACAGGTGGTGCAGGATCTTCTTGCCCTGATTCGGGCATTAAGTATCTGCCTAAATAGATGTGGATTCGCGGGAGGGGGATGGGAGTGCTGGATGCTCGCCATGAAGACGGCCCCGTGGTGGTTTCGGGATAGGGGGTTACACACTTACATGTATATACACGACATTTTATACGCACGTTCAATGAAGAATGAGAATAGATCCCATGAACCCCCTTTTCTATTTCAGTTATTGGCTAATTATTTATTATTTATTAAATGGTAATACCGATATCAATAACAAAACATATAAAAAGGAAAAAGCCCCGAAAGCCCCTCTCCCTCCCCCTTTCAAGCAACAACCAAAAACCCAACCACCAAGCCCGCCAACACCGCCCCGCCACGCATATATCCCCTCGCATCCAACCCAACACCCAGATCCTTATCCTTAGTATCCTTCGGTCTCGGAACACTCCCACTCCCACTCTTCCCCGTAGCCTTCGGATCCTTCACCCCACCCGACTTCACCGCACTAGGAACACCCGTAACCTTCGGACCATCCCCCCCTCCCGTCCTCGTCTTCGACGCGCTAGCACTAGCACTACTAACCTTCGTCGCCGCCGTCGCCGATGCCGTGGGCTGACTACTCTTCTTCACCGACGCCTCGCTAGGCTTGTGGCTAGCTATCATCATTAGCATTAGATCTGGCACTATATGCATTTACGTTTGCAGCAGTCATTGACGTTAATGATGGAGTATTCAGACCTGCTGTAGGCTTCGGAGCTGACCCAGTGCTACCCTTACTGCCACTGCCACTCCCTCCTTTCTTCTTCTTGCCCCCGCCGCCGCTGATTGCGTCCCCGAGCTTGTCGACGGCATTTCCTACGCCGCTGCCTATGCCACCGCGGATGCGGAGGCGGTAGGATCCTCCGCTGCCTTCGGTGGGCGGGAGGGAAGGTTTTTCGGTCTTCTTCTTGTTGTTGTTGCTGTAGTAGTTTTGCGGTTGGGGGGTCGGTGTCGGGGGTTTGGAGTAGGTTGTTGGGGAAATAACAGCTGGGATGCTGGGGGTTTGGTAGGCGGGTGGTGCAATCTGAGGTGTGTTAGTTGTAGCAAAATATGGAGGGGCAGATATGAAGGGGCTTTGTTATAACGAACCTGAGTAGGCTTTACGGGATCGACTGATGCTGGCGGGATCGCTGGGTACGTTTTCGGCGGCTGGGAATGTTAGTTTGTAGTTTTAGGGGTTGGATAGGGGGAGGGCGGGGGGAAGACTGGGGTTAGTGGCTCAGACCTCGACGTAAATAGCTGTGGTAGATGTGAACTTGGGGGGTTCGACTGCCCCGTATCCCTGCGGTGTCTAATACCTCTGGTAAGTATGCAGACTACTTGGGGAAAAGTTGGTAGAGGGTAACTATATGTTGGGCTTAGAATTCGAACCTTGGTAGCAGGAGTTGTTGTCGGCTGCGGTGGGGGTTTGGATTGAGTAAAGGCGATAGGTTCCTGGAATAGTGATCGAAATCGTTAGTTGCTCATCGATGGCTAGGCTGGAAAAAAAAGAGGTATTTCGAACCCCTTTGCCTGAACTGGGTATGGTTACACTTGACTTTGCTGGACCAGCTGGGTCTCCATACGCATTTCGGCGTGGAAGTTCGACGCCGATGGGCTTCGCAAAGGCGGATGCTGCTAGAAGAATGAAGAGGAAGGGAGCACTGAGAGATTTATGCATTTTCATGATTGGTAGAAGGAGTTTTGAATAACTAGACCGGAATGATATATAGAGGATGGGGGGGGGGGGTAGTTGTAGCGAACGAATTCAGGGGTTGAAAGATGGTGCAGAATGTCCCGAAGTCCGAATAGCAAACGATCGACTGTAAGAAAACTCGAAGATGGGCACAAGGGAAGCTAGAGCTGACGGGTAGTACTTTTTATATTGAAACGCAGATCTCAAGGAGCCCTCCCAAAAATGGCCAGACCAACAGATTGACGACGGGAAGCATGTCTTTTGAGGATTTCAGGGGAGTTGGGTTTGGGTTAGTGGGCGTATCAAAAGCTGTGCAGGTGCTGCGTTTCCTTCTTGCTTCCCCTTTGTTCACTATTCCGGGTCTGTTGGGTGGGAAAGATTCAAAGATGGTTGGTTTCCCACACGTCCCCAAAATAGTAGAATCAAAGGAGCAACGGGAGCATAACCGCCAAGACCAACCAGCTGCAGACCGCCACCAACTGTGTCTTCGGGCCGGCATCAGAAGCTGACTGTTGATCGCCGGCATCTCCATCTCCGCCGCCGCCGCTCCCTCCGCTTGATTTTCCACCTTTTCCACCTTTTCCATGTCCTCCGTGTCCTCCTCCTCCCTTATTAATCTCCAGCCCCCCATCGCCAGAGTATGTGGCGCTGAAACTAGAAGTAGGGTCGGGGATACTTGTCTAGAATAGATATTAGTGGCCTAAGCCTATGTGGGTACGGGTCACAGAGGAAGATGCAAGCCGAGAAGAGGGAGCTTACAGCTCTTGTAGATAGAGCCATAGTATTCGATGACGGACTTATACCCGTATATTGCGCTGCTGCTGAAACTGGTGTGATGGCATTTGCAGCGGCATATGCTGCAAACACGATAAGCAGAAGCCATGCGTAGGCATTGGGCGTAGGGCGCCACATCGCAAACGTCGTTGCGGATCAAATTAAACGGCAGTTACAAATTTTGGTCAAGAAATGGTAGCTGCTAGAGAGTAGTAATTCTTCGTGTGATAGAAAACTCTGAAGAGTGGTATGTCGAAAAATAGAAAATATCGAATACCTGACTCCAGTGTCCCTTTATAAATAGCATTCCGTAGTAAAATTTCCCTGAAGCAGAGCCCCGTGAAATTTGTAAGGGAGCTTCCCTATGTAGGATCATTTGACTTGGCTGAATATCTTTGCCAACAAAGATCCGCAAATTCCCCGGAGACAGCACGAAAAAAGTATAAATAATCTGGTGAAGACCATCTAACACAATGTCAGATACAGATATTGTCTCGGGATGAACCCACCTGCTGGGCCTCCCCGAATCCCTCTGCCTCCTCAGCGATGAGCTAGGCTCCGATCATTCTCCCCGTGGATAACAAGGCAGCCACGCGTCATCAAACTCCGGCTATTACCACAGCAATTGTGACTTGGATCGCATACATCCATAAAACAAATATGGGCCAGGCCTATGTTATTTGATCGTCCACTTCAGTGGCAAGTGATTTGGGCCATCGCTTTTGGATGCTTGATCCCTTCGCACTGTAAGGACGGTATACAAGAACAATGGTAGTATCCAAATTCGACAAGGAGCTGACAGAAATCCCACGGTCCTCAGCTGAGTAGTTAGGCCCGTATGTTGGCTAGATTGGGATATCTGAGTGAAGGCAAAGTTGGCGTTGAGAAAATTTACTGGGAATAAAACCGGATAAAGCCCAGTACGTAGCGTTTCATATGGATAATTTATTTTGATTGGTTGTATGTAGTTCCTATGCAACTCAGCTTAGAAAATTACGGATCAGAATTCCAGGGCGTAAGTTAACTAACCTACAGCACAAAGCAAGGGGCGTATTCCAACTTACGCAGAGTTCCCGCGGAGTTGGAGACCTTTCCGGCTTCATCAACGGATACCTAACCACAAAGTCGTCCACAGCTTGGGGAACGCATCTCTCTTCGGTTTGTTCCCACCCAGCCAGTTCAAGGTGAAATAGCGGACGTATCCGAATTTCTTGGATAGTAACTGTGCAAGAGGGAGGGCAAGAAATACTAGTAGGTGAATATGCGGCGGCCAAATGCGGGAGATAAAGAGAACACCCGAGGATGGATGAGACACCACCGTGAAGCTGGTCGGTCCGCCGAGGGTACACCCGAGTTCGTGGTTGAAACTTGATTGCACAACCATTCAAGTTGTCAAGAAGAGATGGAGATGAAACAATAGTCCAAGCCCTAATCTGCCTATTTGGGCTAGCGGTGACCCCCCCCTTTTCTGCCAAGCCTTGCATCCCCATCCTCGTCTGAATTAGGAATGGTTTGCCCCGAGTCTATTTCAACGTCCACAAATGTCCACTCTTACAATTATGCCACTCCTCTCAGCCCCTATCTTACCCCCCTATTTTGCCCCTATATCGTCCTGATATACCACATTCCGCTGCAATTCCTGTTCTTATTTCGGCACAATTGTATCATGGCTTCCAACCCTTATGCAGTCGGGACGACATTCCCGTCCATCAAAGAGGCTCGCGACATCCTCCTCCAATATACTGTAGAGCAATCATTATCCTACAAAATTGTCAAGTCTGATGCCTCGCGATATTCCCTAGCCTGTCTCTCCAAAGAGTGTCCATTTCATCTACATGTTAACTATAGCAAGCGGAAAAAGGCCGTGGTTGTATCAGTCTACAGGCCACATACATGCAGCCCTGAGACCCATCGCGATTGGAAAATGTCCCGCTCTATGCGGTACCTCGTACCCCGCCTGTCAGGCGCGTATAATAATTCAAATGACCCGCTAAAACCCCGTCAGATTCAGGCGTCTGAAATATTAAAGGGGACTCCCCTCAAATATCACCAGGCTTGGCGGGCGCGGAAGCACCTTGAGCTCTTAAACAAGGAGAGGCAAAATTCGACGCCAGGGTCCGATGATATCCCAATGGAGCGTAGGAAGAAGAGAGTACTTGTTGGCTATGGAAGTATGTTCCAAGTTTCGTGGCGGAGAGAAAAATTTCAACTTTCCAGAAGCTTATGGGCTAATTATTCCCTAGTTGATGTCGATGCTGTTTCCAACTGGTGATTATCCTCCCGTGTCACAATGTTTAAGTATAACGTATCCACACTTACAAGTCTGCCAATCTCAAGGATTAATACTTGTGATGGATCAGTCCAAAACCCAACCAACGTCTCTCGAGGCATATTTGGAGCTACTGTAGGGGTCGATCGTCTCCTGAATTTATGGGACAAGTATAATATTAAAGCCACATGGTTCGCTCCAGCACATACAGTCGAATCCTTTCCAAATCAATTAGCAAAGGTATGTAGTCAAATATTCCCTCTATCAGTGCTCATAATATCTTATCGTATGCCATCAACAAGTTTTGACTTTGGTTGCGGCTGCTGGCAGGTTCGGGACGCGGGACATGAAATGTAGGCATTTGCCCTCGTTGTATGATTAAGGCAGCTGACAAACTATATTATAGTGGCCTTCACGGCTACACCCATGAATATGTTTCCGACCTATCTCTTCAAGAACAACGTACGATTCTGGAGCGTTCGATCGAGATTCTGACAAAGTTCACTGGAAGCAAGCCCCTTGGATTCACTGCTCCAGGATGGAAAACCAGCAAGGAGCTCATACCTCTACTCGAGGAGTACGGGATCATGTATGATCATTCATTCATGCATCACGACGTTCAACCGTACGTAAATTTTTATCCGAAAGGAACCCCCCTACAGTAAATACTGAATATTATAATAGGTATTTTGCCCCTGATTCCAGCGCAGAATGGATCGAAACCAATCTGAACCAGCCAGCTGAGCTGTGGATGAGGCCAATGACAAAGATAAGACCGAGTACTGTTGTAGAGATTCCGGCGAACTGGCATTTGGATGATTGGCCTCCTCTCCAGCCAGTTCCAGGCCGTCCTGCTTCTGTATGGATACATCCCTTTACCCCTTTCTTTGCATATTTTCTTTCCCTTTTCCTAATGGCTTTGCTCAAACAGCAAGGGTTTGTGGATACCCATGTCGTTGAGAAACTATGGATGGAGCAATTTGATTTTGCATATCGAGAATATGATGAGTTTATATTCCCGATGTCCATTCATCCGCAGGTTAGCGGAAAGCCCCAGGTGATATTGATGCACGAGCGGTAAGCGAAATAACTCCTCTGTACTTTTTTAATCAAATTTGACATGTGGAGATTTGGTGGCATGACCATGGTAAATTGGAAATTCTAACAATGGAGTTCAGGATAATTGAGTACATAAACAAACACGAAGGGGTGGAATGGATGACCTTTGGCGAAATGGCCAAAGAATTCAGAGAGGGGAAGATTTCTGGTGTTACGATTGAAGGGGGGGTGTAGGCGAGAGGCCTGAAGAAGTTGTAAATAATAATATTAATAATATACTCGAGACAGATCTAATGGCCCTACAACCGTTCAATACTTCTTTATCCCCTCCACTCAATCCGAGGGCATCAGGGGGGTTGCCAAGGGTTACATAATGGTCCTCCCTTCATCCATAAACGTTTCTAGCAGCCAGTATAATCGCATACCTCTCCATATTTCGGTCTTGAACTTCAACGGAATTTTTTTCGTTGTTCTTTTACTCATTGAGTATTCCTATAACTGTTTCGGTCCGATGGTGAACTTTAGTTGTAGACCCGATATGGATAGGCTCTTTCGAATGGACAAGGCCTATCATGCCTGTAGCTTTTGTGGTCGAGTTTAAGAACGGGCAGCTCCTTTGAATTCGTGTCTGGCGATTCGCGCCTGCTGATGACGAATCTAATTTGGAAATGAGATTTGCCGCTTATTCTTCTGTAAATCAAATCCTAAACTAAGTCATTTCGAAGTTGGCTAAAACTTATAGCCTTGGTTTTCCATCGCATTTTCATCGCCAAACCTGACTTGCAATTTCCCCTACTATATCGAGGGAATAGTGTGTGATACCAAAAATGAAGAATAATATTTTAGTGAAAATCTCACTGGTCTCCTAGCTGAAGTTGGTGATCTTGACCGGGCCTCGTGCCAATCTAGCTTACTCGCAAGGCTAGTACATGTAGTACATGCTCGAGATAACACAGTGTAGGAATATGTGCATGTGTGTAACTCAAATCCCAACCGAAATTATGAACTAAATTGGAACGATGCTATCCTATACAACTGGTACTCATATATAGAGGCAGAACAAGAAAAGGCAAGGGAATTGCATTAAAAATGATATGATATATAACTCGTATCGCGTGAATGATTGCTGGACAATATCAAGGATACCCCTCCTGACCAAGTAACTCCGACGGGAGAGAAAAGTAGAGGAATGGATAGGGATATAGCAAGTATAATCAATACATAAAATACAAGCGACGGCGCTAAACAAATCCAAAAGGCAACGGAGAGCTATTTCGCAATTTCATTCCATATTCGTTGGCTGTCATGGATGTTATGAGCAGTTCAAAATTCTCCGTCAAGACCAAAGACATCGAGGCCTCACGAATCCAGTCTGCCCAAACGACATGTCCCGAGATACGTCCCAAGGACAGGTGATTATAGATTGCGAAAACATCGTGAACCTCCCCTCGCGACGACGAGGAAACAGGGGCTTGCTTCATCAAGTGGTGTTAATTCCTAGGAACTGCTGTCAGTATGAGTTTTTTTGCAAATGGACAGATGTATTGTCCACACAAAAAAGTATTTTCTTTGGAAATCTCCCATTCTACCCTCTACCTAGCCCCCCTTTTTTATTTAAAGAAGGCCAGATAAAGTATTTAGGCGGGAAACCCCAAAGAAAGAAAAAGGGAAGGAAAAAAAGGGGGGGGTCACTTACAGCAACCCCAACGTCAAATCACCATGAATCTTCGCCTTGAGCTGTATTTCAATATCCAGATTCAAATCCAGCCTTAGCCTCAACTGTTCGTCCTTCTCCTTCTTCTCAGGCTGCCCACTGCCACCGCCCACAACGCCGCCCACGGCTTTCCCAGCCGCATTGCCTACCCCATTAACAGCATTACTGGCCGTGTTCTGGACGAGATCCGTAGCACCGGACACGGTATCATTGACTTTATTCACAGCCGAGAGCGGTCCGCTGGCTTCTGTCTGCTGTTGGGGCCGGTTACGTTGTCTCCGTCCGCCTGCTGTGTGTGGTGCGGACTCCATGTCTCCGCGATGTGCTTCTTCCGTGTCGGATTCTTGATAGCGGGGCCGGCGACGCCGGTGTTTGGGGGCGCGTTCGGGTTCAGGCTGTGGTTCTGGATCTTGCTCCTGCTTTGGCGCTGTCTCGGGATCTGATTGCTGGTTTTCGTCGTCTGAAGGTTCTTCGATGTCTGGGTTTTGGATATCGGGCTCGGGCTTGGGGTTCTTCTTGTTTAGTTTTGGGGGTGTGCGTCTTGTGTGATCTTTTTTGGGGGTGCTGTCTTCTGGTGCAGGAGACCGTTCGTCTTGGTTTTGGGTATGTTCGTCTTGGGCCATTTGGGCGGTTGTGATTTATTCTGGTGGTAGGTATGTATGTAGGTTGCTCGATAGGAGGTTGTTGGGTCCATGAAATGCTGGATATATATTTCTAAGCAAGGGGAATGAGAAACAGCAAAAATAGGTATAGTAACCAAATATGAAATCAGTATGAGATGAAGATGAAACACTTGTATATGAAATATATATAATCCAAGAGGAGAACAACCTCTAGATATAACAGGGCTGGCTTGTAAAAAATTTACCCCCCCCCTTTAACGACGTCACACCCTTGGAAAATGACTGCCATCGGAATATAGTCGGATCCATAGCAATAATTGGGGTACAACCAAAAGATAGAAAAGGGGAGGCAATGCAAGTTCCAAAGTTGTCGTTAGCCACCACTCCCGCGTTGAAACCGCGCGTTTGCTTTTCCAAGGGATACATAGCTCATGATGATGTGATGATCCCTGATATGGAGGGGTGGATGCTAGCCATGTTCTGGAAATATAGAAAACACGTTCGTCATATGGCCCACCCCCCTGTTCCAACAGTTGTTACGGGCGGGAAGAAGAAGGTTGTGGAATGCGAAATGTTGGATAGAGTTTAGGTTTTTCTTAGGGCTTGAAATTTGAATCCTGGAGGTGTTTATTGCCACGCGGGTTCCTGCGGCGATAACGGCATGTGCACACTATCACCACGACCCTTATCAAAATCACTGCACGGCTATATTTATTCTATGTAGTGCTAAATTAAACAATGCAATCATTGCCTGTTCAAGAGATCCCACGCGGAATAATCAGAAGAAGTACCCCCTGAGACCAGCATGGCCACGAAGGGCATCGCCAGGTAGTTATGTGAGAAGGGCTTACATCCACACTTTATCCCATGTTAAGCGATCGCTCATCCAGAAGGAAATCTATCGGCAGCAGACAGATGTATCAGGGGCTGGACAGAGATCGAGGACAAGCAACCAGGTGCGGAACAGTCCCAGGTCACGTGATACAGGGTCCAGGGCACAACCTTGGAAACCTGGGAAGAGATTTCAGGGTTTGCACCAGGCCCGAACATCAAATGAGTTTCCTGCTCTCAGAGGATGGAATAATCAGGGATACGACATAGGACCAGAGCCTGCCAAAATCCCGCCCAGGGTGTCCGTCATATGAATCATTGTGGATACCCTCCAAGATGGAAGCGACTCCACGAACCAGTTGTATCTGATACAAAATATGTAACTAGGGAAATTGGGTCGTGGTTTTGATCGGTGGGAACCTCACTTCGCAGCCGCCCCAAACGTCATCGGTGATGTCGGGGGGATGACGGAGGCAAACCGATAGTAGGCCGGTGGGTTTGGAGAAGGGCACTGGCTATATTTCGATTTTTGTTGAATAAGGATGCGTCTTCCCGATTTTTATCACAAAGTTCTCGCGTTTCTTTTTACCTTTTAATACTCGGTGATCCCACGTATCAGCAAATCATTCTCGATATCACACACGGTTGGACTCACATCTTACGTGCGCATTCCTCCCTTCCTCCTCACGATCACGAACCTCCTTTATCTCATTCCCTAGAAAGAGGTTTCAAGATATCCCTTTCCCACCCACTTCACAATGAATACTGCCACCCAAAATAGCCGACGTCAGGAGCCCCCTCCTCAATACAGCGACGATGAAGACCTGGAATACTATTCTGGAGACGATTATTCTGTAGAAGAATATGAAACCCCGGTAAAGAACCAGCCACAAAAGAAGGCCGTCCAATCGCAACCACGAAGACAACAACGCAATGGGCGAACAGCAACGCAAGAAAAGTCCCCAGCGCAGTCCGAGTCAAAAGCAATGCAGCCATTCGAACACATCGGACCACCGGAAACGTCGATGGATGGGCCAGTCACCTATGCCCGTGCGCAGCGGGGAGAGATCCCCATGCGTGAAGGGAACCCGAACCAGAAACTACGGACGGCTGAGAAAAAGTCATCCAGTCTCGACGACCAGGATGGGCTGAAATTGAAGCTGGAGCTCAATTTAGATATAGAGGTGGAACTGAAAGCCAGTATCCATGGCGACTTGACGCTGGCTCTGCTGTAAGTACTTTGTCTCTCCCTTTCTCTTGTCCCATTTTACACTATTCCTTCCTGAATCGTGGGCGTCGCCCCAAATAGTGGAAGACTCGCTGAGCTTGAAATTAATATTAAAGATCCTGATCCTGCAGTGCATAGAACATAACGGTTCGTGTGTGTCCGATTGACTTCCACAAATTCGCATTCCGAGTTACGAATCATTTCTCTTTCGATATCATGGCGTTATTGGGTTAGTTGGTGCTTTTGATGGCGGGATCTTGGTCGATAATGGACATTTGCGATAAGTACAAGGAGATCTGAGCTCGTGGGGGAATGTCACGTTTTATATTCCAGAGAGCGTTTTGATTTGATTTCCATTTTTGGGTACAGTTTTGGCCTCTTTTTCTTTGCTTCATCGACTGAAAGCACTTTGGAATACTTTTGTCAGCCTACCAATTTAATCCTTGAATCCCATATTTTCTTCCGCTTGTCTTTGTACTGTCGAAAGCTCAGCGATCAACGGTCATGACACCTTGACCGTTAACAATCGATTTTGGTATACGCATTGCGTTCTTTAGTAGAAAGCGATTGGGCAAGCAATCATTCTCATCGTAGGACTATGTGGCGGTGCCAAATGGTATCCAGATCCGGCATCAAGTAACATAGGGAAATGTCTGGTGCGAGGGGCGAGGTAGGTTCAGGGCATTCAAGGAGGAACGTGTGATTGGGCGAGGGAGTTTTCAGGGACGCGGGATTGCTGTATGATTCGTATGGGGAGGGCGGGAATCGGCGCATGTCGTAACCTCGAAGGGGTCCTGTTCAAATGGTTTGTTATTGTACTTGCTTCCTATGAGGCTGCCAGGAGTTTCACGATTAGTGCTCCACTGTGGTGGTAGGGGAAGGCACGGGAAGACAGTACAGGGCAACGAGGAGCCATCTAGTACTGTGCCTGGACCAAGAGAAATGTAGAGAGTGCAGTATGGGTAAATCTCTCCAAAGACTGTGTGATTCTCGAAATCGAAGTTGATATTGGTGGTGGTGGTGGCCGGGCGCGCTAGTCCGGATGCGGCGTAGCGCACAGTTAGGGCAGGGCATTTTCAACAAGCGAGCCACTGTGCGAAATTCACGATTCCTGTCGACGACAAGCTTCAACAAACGACGAACTCACCACCCACTGACCCCCCTGCGTTGTTCCGGTGAAGGACTACACGACAAGAGGTGAGCAGACTCCCTTTCCCTTGCTGCCAGCGTTTTGAGCCGAATTCGAGATTGGCGTCCGTGGTGGCCCGTTCTCCCCGCTTCAAGACTTTGTGCGCTCGCTCGCGAGGACAACCACCGTTGGAATATCATCGGAAACCAAAATACGCCTGTCTTCATTCTCTGCCGTTGACTTCGTTCTGACCGCTGTGTTTGTCTCTACAGTCCCGTCCATCAACCGCAATCATGGGTATCTCGAGAGATTCCCGCCACAAGCGCTCGGCTACCGGTGCGAAGAGAGCTCACTATCGCAAGAAGAGGTATGGCGACCATTGTTGAAAAAATCGCGTTGAGGATATCAGGAGGGCCATTTTCTCACTATTGTCCGTGTGCTACAGAGCTTTCGAGAAGGGTCGTCAACCAGCCAACACCCGTATCGGCAGCAAGAGAATCCATCTTGTCCGCACCCGTGGTGGAAACCAGAAGTTCCGTGCTCTCCGTCTCGAGTCTGGTAACTTCTCCTGGGGATCCGAGGGAATTGCCCGCAAGGTCCGCGTTATCGTCGTGTCCTACCACCCTTCCAACAACGAGCTTGTCCGGACAAACACCCTCACCAAGTCCGCCGTTGTTCAGATCGACGCCGCCCCCTTCAGACAATGGTACGAGGCTCACTACGGCCAGCCACTGGGCCGGAGACGCCAACAGAAGACCGCTGAGGTCACCGAGGAGAAGAAGAGCAAGTCGGTTGAGAAGAAGCAGGCTGCCCGGTTCGCCGCCCAAGGAAAGGTCGATCCCGCCCTCGAGAAGCAGTTCGAGGCTGGTCGCCTGTACGCCGTGATCTCCTCGCGGCCAGGCCAGAGCGGCCGTGTCGATGGGTATGTTTTGGAGGGTGAGGAGTTGGCTTTCTACCAGCGTGCGATCCGGAAGTAAAGTGGGCGTGGGTGATGATGGGTTCGGTTGGAGTTCAGCAGATTTTTACAAACAAAATTATGTGACACATATGCAGCGCCAATTGACGGATGCCTGTAGAGCTCTGAACTTTTGTTATCAATCGGAATGGAAATTTCTTTTAATTTTGTTGTAACGACGAGATTCCTTCATGCTTTGCGTATTCTCAACAGCTGAGTTTCTGCATCATAAAAGTTACTTTCCCGAAGTTTAAAACTGGCCATCGAGTCATAGTTGTAGTCCTCGACCCCATTGCGCTTTTCAACTACCCCGATGCCGTGAATCTGTCCGTCCGGAGATCTAGAGCCTGATATTTTATTTCATTCTAGTGCTGGGGAAGGACGCTGATCACATAAGCGGGCTTCCCTTTTTGGCCAACACCCAAGCTTGGCTCAACGTCACTCCAACATCCCGCTCGACAACGGGAGACAGAGGGAGACGAAGAGGCCAGAGACATGGCCGCATCAAGTGTCCAGGGCGAGATTAGGACTCGTTTCTGCCTCATATCCGATACCCATGCCTTCGTGCCATCACCACCCTCCCACTGGTCTCCCTTTCGCCTCCCCTTCCCCAGCGCCGACGTCCTCCTCCATGCTGGCGACCTGACCATGGTCGGCAAGGACTACGAGCATCAAAAGACAGTCGATATGCTCAAGAGTGCTGATGCAGAAGTAAAGATTGTCATTGCCGGAAACCATGATATAACCCTCGATGAAAAATACTACAACGAATACGGCTATCGTCGACACGGGATTCGGGAGGACCTGGCAAAGATTAGGGACCTTTACTGCGGAGAGGACGCCCGCAGACACGGTATTGTCTACCTGGAAGAAGGGTTGAAGACGTTCAAGCTCAAGAGTGGTGCCCAGTTCACTGTATATTCTTCTCCATATCAGCCAGAGTTCTGCCAGTGGGCCTTCCCCTACGAACGCGATGAAGACCGATACAACCCGCCGACAGCAGAAAATCCCATCCCATCTTTCCCTGCTGTGGATATCATGTTAACTCATGGCCCACCCAAAGGTATTATGGACGAAACCTATAATGGCGAGCCTGTCGGTTGTGACCACCTGCGTTGTGCGGTTGCGCGAGCCCGACCACGGCTCCATTGCTTTGGGCATATCCATGAAGGATATGGCGCCACGCGTATGGAATGGGGCTCCGACCTGGCAACAAAGATAGAACTAGATCAAGCAGCAGTGTTCAGGAATCGGTCCTCCTATATTGATGTCAGCCATGACAGCGCCTCCCCCTTGAAGACTGGAGAAGAAACCTTGTTCATCAATGCTAGTATTGTTACCGTCAATTATGACCCGGTCAATGCTCCCTGGCTTGTAGATATCGATCTTCCACGCTCGACTGGGGAGTAAGAGTGCAGACTATGGATGTGGACAGCAAATTTCATGACAAACTTGGTATATTGCCTTTATTTACTATTCATGTATGCATATGAAGCCCTTTTAACCAGGTCCGGGCAGCAGGAGCGAACTGACCCCCCGCCGCTTCCTACACGCACTTATTTCACTGCTGTGAGGGAGCAACGACCCAGGTATCAGGGGGAGTGTTCCGGGATACCTGCCTTTCGATCCTTTACTTTGATAGTTCGGGGTTTGAATGCTTCCTCTAAAGGAGAACTGCTGTCTTATAATGGTCTTACTAACATGATACGCGCCTCCATTCCGATACTGCAATCCGAATCAATTAAATTCTCCATCCTGTCCTGAAAGTTTAATGGTTTAATTTTTTACAGAAAGCTTCTGCGATGACCCAAGCAGCCTATCCGCTCATGGCGAATGTTTGTGGTCTGGTTGAACCTTCTTCGGCGTTTCTCCCACATCCAATCCCCTCAAACATTTACTTACATCCCCAGGTACGCAGTTTGGTTTTGATATCAACGTACGCTACATCAGTTATCCCCACACGGCGATCTTCTCTCTATATTTTTGCGCCTTCCGGAGGGCATCTCATGCGCTAGCATAGTCTCTCCATTCTATCTCCCCAACGATAGGATGGAGGAGGCCTTACTGTCTCAAGCAATCGCCGACCAAGAAAAGGCAGAGAACGAAAGGCTGGAGGAAACGGAGTACTACCAAATTCTACCACTCGAGAGACCACTCGCGGGCGCAATTTCCGAGGAAACTGTCTTTGTTGCCAGCATTTGCGCCCACGTCGAAAATTCGCAGAACTCTGAGCTGTCCTTCCATCGTCTTTGCCCGTTAACAGGTGAACCGGATCCATCAATCGACTACGAAAATCTAACCCAGTTCATTCACTCGAACACAATTTCTCCAAGCGATTTGAATGCGTTTAAATACACAGGTTACTGCCGATACCTCTATTTCGAAATCTATCGCGTTTACTTCAAGGTGGAGGCCAGAGTTTCAGACCTGTTCACTGAATGCGAGCGTTTGAGAGCGATGCGTCGAGCTACCTTAGCCAGTCAAAAGGTTCCCGCACCTAAAGAACTTCAAGAATATGACCGACTTTGGGCTATCAACTGGCGGAGAGCAAGATTAGAAACGTCGCGATTCAAACTATATGAACGTGGATTGCCCCTCCGGACGAGGCTGTTTGCGCGAGCCAAGCGAATAGCATTGGAAACATTCGAACGGCTTCGCTCCCGGCGCACCTTACAACAACATAGCACAACAGATGAGATGGGCGCAGCTTGCATTCCAGCGCCTACTGATCCTATGGTAGTCGATGAGCCAAACGAGGAACGGACTGTTCCGAGGACGACGACGAAAAAATGGAGGGAGGATCCCCCAAACTGAGCGTGGAGAATGTGATCTGTCCATGGCCGTACGGTGACAAGTCTGCATGATCTCTGAGTTGTTGACGACGTTCTGTGTCCTGTTCCTTCTATCCTGATTTCTTCCATAACCTCTCCGACATTCTTTCAGCTTTGCCACGTGTCCCTTCATCCCCAGTCTACTGTCCTAGGCCATATTTGGCCGGGGCTTGTGTGCTGTACATGACTGTTAACTATCTTAATTTCTTGGTGTTTGGATTCGTTTCTAATGTGGACCTATGGGATGCAACTCTCATACAGATCGCTAGCCCCACAGCATTTGTTGTAGGTTTCCCCTTTTTTTCTTGTGCCTGAGTGCTCTTTCATTGCAGAACTGTGGATTCGTTGTCGCATCTACTTCGTTTTTGTCTTGATATAATCCTGCAAACTTAAAAGTATTGGACCGGACGATATGGAAAATATTTATTTTGAAGCCCTCATTAGTTTCCTTTATTCTCCTATCTCTCTCTCTCTCTCTCTCTCTCTACTTGAGAGGCTAGCGCGCTATCGCAGTGCCATAAATGCAGACGCATGCGGCGCATTGCATACACATTCCTTATCAATAATCTACATACATACTCATATTGAGGCAGGCGCATGGATATTTCATAACTGGTCGCATCCATCCAAGACCAACTTGACGAGTCATGGTTTATATACTGTAGTCCAGAGGGGTAGGCGGGGCCTGGTCCCTCACGCATTGATTTGCCACTTCAAATATCCATGGGATGTAGGCGGAAGTCCCCGGATAGAGATTAAAGTTTACTGGTAGACTGGAGGTATGTTATACATACATAACATACTCAGGTAAGTAGATTTGGCCTATGTGGGGTGTATCTGTCAGGGCCTGGTGGATATCGTTGGCAATATCCAAGTATCCAAGCATCAAATGTCCGTACGGAAGAGTTGATAGGACGGGATGATGAAAGCGCCGCTATGAAGCCCAGAGGAGGTAGTTAATGGGTTGAACACTTCCTTCTTTCCTTCTTACCCTCTTTTTTTTTTTTTTTTTTTTGGAAGGGGGGTTGTTTATTCAGGGAGTTTCGCGGCATAACTTGAAAGAAGATGCCAGGAGCAGATCATGTTCTAGAAATGCAGGACATACCATCGATCGTCGTCTGCATTGTAGCGCCGCGTACGTAACTTTTATAGAGATCTAGGCCTCTTTTTATTCTTTCTCGGGGGACCTGGACATTGGTTGAAGCTGCGGCTATTTCCCCACAGCTGCGGTTCCATTTCGCATCCGCGCGTAATTCAGAGGATATCAGCCTAGGGTTTTGGGGAGTGCATGAAAAAACTTCCTAGCAGCAGAAATCAGTAGCTAGCAATACCCAAGCATGTCAGTCGATTATTAGTATCATTTAATTCATGATATTCCAGGCAAAGGGTCTGTTTTGGCTAACGTCATGATATCAGTAGCCTCGACTTTAATCACTGCAAGTGCAAACACAAATTTAATAATTTTGAAATGAGGTCGAGCAAAACCAATGCTCCTCTATCAAGGACCCCTCAGGCCTAGAACGAGTGTACGTTCCCCATCTATCATGTAGACCATGAGATGGAGTTCGCGGAGCGTCGCAGCGTGGTTTCATTGTAGTGTCGTCAGAGAATGGCACAGAACGATGGCACGCACCGTTGACCCAAGAAGCCACAAGCGCATGGTTAGCCCGTTGCTGAAGGGAAGTTCTGGGGCTTTTGGGTTGAAGGGTTGTGTTCGAGTGGAGAAACCGTTCGTTTCCACGCCGAGTTAGCGTTGAGCCTCCGCAGCATCCCGGCATGACCCCGCGGATTAGCGGCTTGTTTTTCTTCTGGGGCCTGGGGTCTTTTGGCTTTTGGTTGATTGCATGCATCCCAATCCGATGGATACGAGAGACTGAAATTGAGGAAACGGTTGGTAAATCCTTAAAGCCACGAGGTTGTTTTCATCTCTGCGGGCTTCGGTTCGGTTTTCCATGCTTGGGGGGTTGCAGTATCGACACTGTGACGTGCCAGGTTGTCCAGGAATATGTTATCGTGTAGGTATGGCCTCGTTCTGATAGCTTTCAGAGGAATGGTTAGGGCAGACTCAGTGTCTCCTCTCGCGATATTTTAATTCAAAAGAGCCGTCCAGAAGTAAGACGGCAGGAATTTCGGCGAGTTTGTTCGCAGCGCTCCAGACGGCGCAGTCATATATATATAGAACTTTTACTCTCCGGCACGCGAAAAAGGCGGCAAGGCGGCTAGGGTAGCCGCAGACAAACTTCTGCTGTCTATTTCCAGCTCGAGCAATTGGGACAGTAAGATTTAAAGCTTTCTGCTGGATTTCTGGCCGCTGGATGTGGTGGTGATATTAATAGAATGTTGATGTTGATCGGAGGATTCAAGAGATAGGGCCGTGCGCGGGTGTAAAATACGTGGCGATACGTAACTGATAATACGTACGGTAACTTATCACAGCATCATGCGGCTCTTAATTGATATTATTCCTCCATCATGCTTCACATTATCTACCAGGTTATTATTATTTATCAACGCCTGCATCAGAGAAGCCCCCTGTGCATAACTCGGTTGCGGAAATTGCTCGCAGCCTCATTCACGAATCACGGGAGATCCTGCTGTTGTCGAAGCCAGGATATTCTCCCGATCCAATAGACCAACCCAGTCAGCTGGAGAAGCTGGCACAAAGCATACTATTATCTGCCAACTAAATAGCTCTGTCTGCTGGGCCAAGCAGCGAGCTGTTAGCTAGCTAATCCTAACGAGTGAGTGTCTTGTCTCCACTGGGCCGAGTCAGCAGCAGCCAACACTAACTTTAATAGTGAGAATGAATCCTGGCGTCCATCCACACTGGCAGTTACAGTGACAACAAGCTGGGAGCATAAAATAACCGGCGTTACATCAATAACGACCAGCCTGCTTATTTGTGGGTGTATGTATGTACTCGAGATATCTCCGACTCATCATGCTAGTATTGCAGATAGTCTCGGAAAGTTTGGGGAAACCCTTTTTCACCCCTCAAAGCACGGTACGGAGTACGGTGCTTTCATCCGTGCGACACTGCATCCCAACCACGCTGCAGTGCCTCGCCGGGTATTATTAGCCCACGTTACATGCGAGGGGAACAAGAGAATGGAAATTGCGCCTGCAGCTATTGGTTGGCATAGTTAACCTATTGAGAGGCCAGCCAACTGGTTCTGGACTGAGGCTGACGAGGGGGGGCTGGCCAACTCAAGCATTGTGTCGATCTCCAAGCTATAAAGCTCCCCAGGCCGCACTTCCAAGGAGGGGAATGAAATAAAAAATAATATCAGAGAGCAAATCCAATTACTCAATTGTTAGTGCAAATCCAAAAAAAAAAAATGCACCTCCACGGCCTCTTGCGGGCTGCGGCCACAGCTACGTGTCTCGCATCCGCTCTGGTTGACGCCGTCAAGGTCAACCCCCTACCTGCTCCAGCTTCGATAACATGGGGTGACTCCGGCGCCAAACGAATTGCGGGAAGTCTGGTGGTAAAGGGATCAGAGCACCCAATTGTGAGAGCTGGATGGAGACGGGCGTTCGATGCCATAACAACAATCAAATGGACTCCCGCCGCTATCGAAGAGCCGATTCCAACTTTTGAGCCCTTCCCAACAGCGGCAAAGGCTAAACGGGGCGGAGGCGAGTCGCGAACGGTCATCGAAGTCAATATCAAAGTCAAAGACGAAAAGGCGGAGTTGAAACATGGCGTTGACGAGTCGTATACATTGGAGATTAAAAAGAATTCGCAGTCCATCGACATTACCGCCAACACGATATGGGGCGCTTTGCATTCCTTCACAACCCTGCAGCAGATCGTGATCGTGGGCGGCGATGGAGGACTCATTGTCGAACAACCCGTCTTGATCAAGGATAAGCCCTTATACCCATACCGCGGAATCATGGTTGACTCCGGCCGCAACTTCATCAGCGTGAATAAAATCAAGGAGCAAATCAACGGCATGGCTCTCTCCAAACTCAACGTCCTCCACTGGCACCTGTACGACTCCCAGTCATGGCCTATCAAGATCGCCGCCTACCCCCAAATGACCAAAGACGCCTACTCTGCGCGCGAAACCTACTCCGCCGCCGACATCAAGGCCATCCTCGAATATGCCAGGGAACGCGGCATCCGCGTTATCCCCGAAACCGACCTCCCCGGCCACTCCGCCTCCGGTTGGCAACAAATTGACCCCAAGATGGTCACCTGCGGCAAATCCTGGTGGTCGAACGATGTCTGGGAAAAGCATACAGCCGTCGAACCGAACCCAGGCCAACTCGACATTCTCTACCCGAAAACCTACGAGGTGGTCAAAAAGGTCTACGACGAGCTCTCCACCCACTTCACCGACGACTTCTTCCACGTGGGCGGCGACGAAGTGCATGCCAACTGCTTCAACTTCAGCAGCCTGGTACGCGACTACTTCGCCGAGGACAAATCCCGCACCTTCGGCGACCTCCTCCAGGTCTGGATCGACAAAGCCGTGCCCCTGTTCCTCAACAACCGCCCCAACCGCCGCCTCATCATGTGGGAGGACATCCTCACCAGCGTAAACGTGCACGCCCACACCGTCCCCAAGGAGGTCATCATGCAGTCTTGGAACGGCGGACTAGCCAATATCAAAAACCTGACGAAACAGGGCTACGACGTCATCGTCTCCTCCTCTGACTTCCTATATCTAGACTGCGGCCACGGCGGCTGGGTAACCAACGACCCGAGGTACAATGTCATGGAGAACCCGGACGCCGAAACCCCGAACTTCAACTACCTCGGGGACGGCGGGTCCTGGTGCTCCCCTTACAAGTCCTGGCAACGAATCTACGACTACGACTTCACCGACGGTCTCACGGACGCAGAGAAGAAACACGTGATCGGCGCCGCAGCACCGCTGTGGTCGGAGCAGGTTGACGATACGGTGATTTCGACCAAGATGTGGCCGCGCGCGGCGGCGCTGGGAGAGCTCGTGTGGTCGGGCAATGTTAATAAGCAGGGCCAGAAGCGGACGACGGAGATGGGCCAGCGGATCTTGAATTTCAGAGAGTACTTGCTTGCGAATGGGGTGATGGCGGCGCCGTTGACTCCCAAGTATTGCCTGCAGCATCCTCATGCGTGCGATCTGAACTATAATCAGACGGCGGTTGAGTAAGGTGTGCTGCTCACATGCGTGGTGTGTGGTATTCTTTTTTTGCACTGCTGTGGTTTGGATTTATTTGGCATATATAACTTTAATTTTTGATTTACTGAGGTGTGTCTGCTTGTATGTTTTCTTTTCGAGTTTTCTTTTTATTTTTGGCATGTTTGAGCCGTACATATCTTTGGCTTGATTCAATCTCACTTTCCTTATAAATATGCATATATACATAACTTACAATGTCCTACTTCATATTTTGTATTGGTTCGGATAAAAATTTATCATCTCAAGCATACATATGGACCCCACTCATCAAAGAATCTATTTTCCGGATTCCATCCACCCCTAACTCTTTTTTAAACAGCCCCAATAATAACTGCGGGAAAAAACAACACGGAATAAATAAGATTTGGAAGTTGGAAATAATAAAGATGAACTCTACTAATTTTAAGACGGAGGGGTTTTCTACTTCTTACATTTAGGTTCCAACTGCCAGGAGGGACCCCCACACCTGCCCTCCAACTAGACAGACGCTACTCCGTACATATTGATCCAATCTAGATATATACACTCACGCATCCTGCATGTCATTTAAACCCCTGTGTGTATATTGAGTATATCACTCTCTTAGCAAAAAGAATAAATACAAAATGAAAAGGAAAAATCCAACTCAATACAAGCAAGATATATAGCATAAACAACAGGAAAAAAAAACCAAAATAGGAAAAAAACGAAATGGGATATATAATGGATAATAAACAGCAAGGAAAAAAAAAAGGCGAAGCAAGAGCAAGCATGTATGCGTAAGAGCGAGATTGAAACATTTATTAGAAAAGAAAAGAAAAGAAGAATAAAGGACTCGCTCGCCCTTCCTCTATGATAGAGGAAGGAGGAGGGACAGGGAATAGATAATATAAAAAAGAAAATGAAATGAAAGGAGCGAAGCCAATTGGGGCCGTCGTCCAGCGTGGTTCTCATCATAAGGCCGTTCCGTTGGCCTGATTGCTCAGGTGGTTGTTTATGAAGGGGAAAGAAGGGAAAAGTAGAAGAGAAGGGGAATCCTAAATCAACAAAGAAAATTGGAAAGGGGTATGTACGAATGCAAAAGGCAGAGGGAGGGGGAAAGAAAAAGAGGGAGAGCGCTCGTCGCGTCACGTCGAAGCGTTTTTCGTGACGTCTTTGTCCAGATAAGGAAGAGGTAAGTAAAGAAGAAGGGAGAATAGACAAGTGGCGAAGTAACGAAGATAGGAAGGGGGAAGAAAAGAAGGAAGAAAACCGAAACCAAAAGAAAAGATAAAACAAAAAAATCAGACGGAAATCTAGAAAGAAAAAGCCATCCCACCCCATCCGATCCCATCATAAACAAATCCCGAAATCCAACCAACCAACAACAAACCAACCAGCCTGCTAGCCTACCAACTACACGAACACGAATGCAACTGGCTATTATTCCTCTTTCAAGGTTCCCCCAAATCCTTCACGAACATTAATCCGACTCGTCTTCCTCCCGACCTTCAACATGCTAATCCGCTTCATCACCGAGTCTCGCATGCCGCCCACGCCATGACTACTATTAGCAGTCGCAGCACTGGGATCGCCAGCACTAGCGCCACTCGTGATAGTGGCATTCTGCATTGCCTGGTTGCCATTATATATTGTATTTTTGCTGGCTGAATTTGGGTTGGTTGTGTTGCTGGTGGCGGTATTGAGCCGTTCGGAGGTGACGGGGCGGCTGGTGCTGGTATTGCCATTGCCGTTAGCATTGTTATTCGCATGTCCATGACCCACGGACTTGGTCCTGGTGATCTGAACAATTTTCGCGGCTGCCGTGGTAGCGGTGGTAGTTATGGTGGTGGTGCCGTTTTTATCCGAGGACGCTTTTCCGTTTCCATTTGCATTCCCATTCCGTCCATCATGCGACCTCGAAGACCTTGCACGCTCCGTGATCCGTGCCTGCGTCGTGCGGATATCCTCAGTCGACGTGGCTGGTCCGGAGGACCCGAGATTGTGCTTCGAGTCATTCCCGCCGCCACCGCCAAACCAACTCCTCCGCTTCGAGCTCGAGTCGCCGCGCTTACGCGATCGTTTGCTAGCGGAACGGCTAGGCGCGATGGAGACGGCTTCGGTCCCGTCGGTTTTCGCCGTGGAGGGACGCGAGCTCTGGCCGTTCAGTTTTGCCTCGGATTGGCGTCTCGACTCGCTTATCGTTGCGGGGGTGATGGTTGCGTTGGAGCTGCTGGCGGCATGGTTGGAGCGTTTGAACGGGTTTAGGCTGATGCGGTGCGTGCTGAAGGATTTCTCGTGCGATTGTTTGGCGTTAGTTCCTGCTGTGTCATGGCGGGCGGAGCGGATCAGTTCCTGCTCAGGACTTATGGGCCGGTTTTGCGGGCTAATGGGGATGGGACGGCTTGAGGCGGCGCCGTTGATTAGTGGCTCGGAGCGGCTGCTGAGGAGACTGGGTAGCTCTTGGGCTGGGGGCGCGTTGAAGACGGGGGCAAGCGAAGAAATTTCCGGGGCGAAGGCGGCTTCGAAGCGGCGGGTTAGTTCCGCTTGGGTGGCCTGGTAGGCCGGGCGGCTGTAGAGGGCTAGGCAGCGTTTCATGGCTAGGGCGTGGTCGATTAGGGAGACAGCGAGAGCGTTGTTTAGGGGATTGACAGGGCGGGGCATTTCATGTTCATGTTCTTCATATTCGTCCAAGCTGTTCATTTCGGCGCGAGCTTCGTCTATCAGGAACTCTCGGTAGAGGGCAACGCAGGTTGACGACGGCGAATCGAGGTCAAGGAGTTGGGTGAGCACTTCTGTCAGACCACTTAGACTGGTGTCATCTCCAGACGAGGCTCGTTTCTCAAGTATCAGCAGTTCCTGGGTTTTGCGCCAGGTCCTTTCAATAGCTGTCTGGAGTGGGGTTAAAGTGAGTTCCTCCGTAGCTACAATCTCGCTTCTTCGAAGGATATTCGGGAACGGCTCCGCGGTAGTAAACATTTTTTTCGAAACCCATTGCTCCTTGACATTGTTCCCACTAGTATGCCGTTTCGACGTGACAGAAAATTGCGATGGCACAGACGTCAAGAGGTGTTCTCTCACGGACTGAGGGACCTTGGACCGTTGATAGACAGGATGGTTCATATCTCGCTGTACACTGACAGCCGAAATACGCAAGAACTGACCTTCTACATCCTCAATCTCGTCGGACGAAATGATCTGCGCAGCTGGATATTGCTTCTGCATGCGATCGGTAAACGTAGCCATCCGGTCAGACGGGGCCCCTTCAAAGATGTACTGCTTGTCTCTCAGCGTTGTCGGGAATCCAAGGCCTTTGTACGTAACGCGGAAGTAGCGCTGAGGTTGCTTATCGTCTTTCACAATCGCGTCGTAGATCTTAGCCATCGAAGCCTGCGTTCGTGATAGTTTTGAGAAATCGAGAATAGTATGCTCGTAATAATCTGCTAGCTCGCGGTAACAAGACAGCGCATGTGCCCACGCCTTGCCATCCTCGAAATGCTGAATGATCTCGAAATAAAGTGCTTCCTTCCGCTCAAATGAAGTCTGTTCGGGAAAAACGGGGTTGCTGAGTGCAGGCACGGGCTTTGAGACATCCCAATCGTAAAGATCAGCGTGGAACTGCAGGGCCAGACCAGCCTCTGTATAATTGCGAGCTGCAACCTGGCCCCTGGCAAGCTCATGCACGTATCGAATGAAGATATCCTCCTTCTCCATATCTTTCATAAACTCCATAAGTTTCAATGTGTTTAAGCTCTCCGTGATATTGCCGTTTTGAGAAGCAACCAGAAGATCCAGCAACTCATCAACAGTAGCGACAAGCTCCTTCAACGCAACGAGTAGCTCCGCATCAGGGTTTGGGGAGCCAGTTTCAAAGAGATCCAGTAGCTCATTGATGAATAGCTTTTGCGTCCCGCTCTCATTGATATTCTTCGTCTTGAACAAAACATCTAAACTCGAAATTATCTCCGCTTCGACCATGGTTAGATCCTCATTTAACTGCCACTCGCTAACAATCATAGTCTGCAAGATGCCCACGGCAACATGTCGAAGACCCTCGTGCACACTAAGACAGAGCTCGATAATCGGGGGCACGAGACTAGGCACATACTGCACCTGATATCCACCCAGCTTCTTTAAACCGTATCGATCCTGTTCCTCGGAAGTGGTGTCCCAGCCGATAGCTTCCCATGTCCGCCGCAACAGATCCGCACCGTGTTCACGGACGTCGCCGGCAATCTTCCACACAGCGCGACGCTTTTGTTCAGGGAATGTTTCTAGGGATAGAGCATCGCTCGAGACGAGTTTTAATAGCGTGTTGAAGAACAATTTCCACAACTCCATGTCGAAATTATCCGCGTCGTCCGGGGGCGGGAGGAAGGAATTTATCAAGAGTGAGGATAGGTACTCCAAGCTCTTCATCGTCGATCGATGATGGTAGATGTGCAAGCTTAGCCATGTAGCCGGGTAAGCTTCACAGCTAAGAACAGACTTGTGCGTCTCGAGCGCTTGGGACAGGAACAAGGCAAGACTCTCCTCCTTCAACAATAGCGGGGTCGGGTTCGGGATTTTCGCAAGCGCAGCGATGATCGCGGCAAGTTCCACAAGGCTCTCGTCGAATTTCTGCTTGGTCTTGGACTGCTTTAGCTGGAAGGGGAAAGATTTGCTGAAGAGCATGGACAACCAATTCGACTCGTCAACACCATCAGCCACAATGCCGCAGTATGATGCTACAGCCTTTGGCATATACAAGTACATTTCCGGCGTTGGGTGTTTGAGCTGTTCTGCCACTATTGAGGAACAGAGTCGGACCTGGTCCCGATATTGATCAGTCACGTCATCCGTCTGTCCCCAGTATGGGGCTAGCCAGCCGATGCAGGAGGCGAAGAGGGTTTGTCGTTCCGTCGGGGAGTCGAAGAGTGGGAGGCGGATGTAATTTAGGATTAGGACGAGTTTATATAGAACGAGCATGCTCTTGACATCCTTGCATGAATCCATGAAGCTTAGAGCAATGTTGATGATTTCCTCCTTGGTCAGCGCGTTTGACAGTTCGGGTAGCCAGGTGTGGAAATGTTGGACGACCAGGGTCTTGCTGCCGACGAGAATGGGGGCGGGATTTTGCATGAGGGCTTCGACGGATTTGAAGATGAAGTGTAGGTCTCGGTTGAAGGTTGACTGAATATTTGTAATACCAATTCCTTCTTCCTTTGCCTTTTGTTGTTCTCGGGCGTTGATAATGAACTTCAATAGATGACGGCCCACTTTGAAGGCCGCGCGGAGGTTGCGGGATTGTTGTGAGTCGGGTGTTGCCTGTAGGAGACGGCAATAGCTTCGAATCAGGCAAGGAGTAGCAAAGGGGAAGTTGAACTGCTTCTCAGCATAATGATCCACCAAAGGGCCTAGATTAAATCGACGGTCATGGACAATCCCCAATACAGTCACCAAGTCATTGAAGACTAGATCCTCATACTCCTCGTTTCCAGCGTTCTCCACTATGATCCCAAAGAGTGCATCGAAAACGTCCCGAATTTGCTTAACAATTTCAATCTCCGGAACAAACACAATTCTCTTCAGTAGCTCCAGAACCTGGGCAGGGGAACGTTCTCGCCAGCCGATAAGGCCCAGCATGACATGATCCTGGGAGTACTCAGTGCTACAAAGGTCTGTTTCCAGAACCAAAGTGGCCAGAGGGCCAGTGACAGCTTCATCCTTGGTAGATTCATTCTTCCCAAGCGCGCTCCAAGGAAGGGAGAGATAGGCGCCACGTCCGTTCTCGATACTCGAAGTCGATTTATCGTACGCATGCAATAACAGAGAGTGAGGGCCATCACGGATAAAGGCTTGCTGGTCCCACAGGGGCATCCAACTCAATGCAAATGGGAACTCGGGGGCGTCTGCAACGCTCATGATAAGATGAGCACCAGGAACCTGATCCGCAGGGATATTCAATCGGATTGTCTGATTCCATGACGACCCTCTTTCGGTAACGGTGGTCCTCCAAGCAGTTTGCCCAGGGCCATTAGACGAAGGATGAATGCAATGTTCAAGCCTCACGCCTGCCGTGTTGCGGACTTCTAGGGTCAATTGGAGGTTTCGTAACCCGGTGATCTGCGGGACTGGAACTTGGCCGTTGATGGGATGAGAAAGCAATGCGTCCTGCGAAATAATCGCACGGGATAGTGTTACGTAGATATCAGATCTCGGCTTCGTTGGTGCTCCGGGGAATCCTATTCTTTTTGTTTGTGTGACGTTGTGGAGAGAGGTTGGGTTGTTTCGTACGAGGGTTTCAGCATCTGCGCAACTGAAGGGGTAGAGATGGGTATGTAGTCTGGCGGCACGATATGATCTCGCATACCGTCCTGTGGGGCTGTAGAGGAGGGTCCGTACAATCTCATCGAAGCCTTCACTATAGTCTTCCTCTTCATCGTCTTCACCTAAGGGTGCCCAAATGTTGATAACTTGCTCGACCTCCTTATTTTGTTTGAGGACGGAACCGATCTCCAGCGCACCAAGACCAACAGTCCTCGACACTGTGGGTTCTTTCACCGAGTCGGATTTGCTAGGCTTCGCAGTAACAGAGTCGCTCGATCGAGGCAGAGGTCTTGTTGTTGTTGTTGTTGTCGTTGGACTTTCTTTCCCGAGTTCACCAACCGGTCCTCCGCCCCTTGATTTCGGCCCCCACATCATACTGCGTCTACCTTTCAAACTCCCCTTTCCAGCGCTGTTGAGGCCCGAAGCAACCTTGTTCGACAGGGAACCATCCCGAGAAGTCGATGAGCGGGTCTTGGGAGGTGCATTGGCGCGAAGAGGATCGGAGCCCATAACTCTAACAATAAGGTAAAGTTTCGAATCTGAGTTGGATCCCTCTCCAATGTCAGTTGCACTTAGCTCCGTAAATAGAGTCTTCAACCTGGTGCTGTTGACCAGAGTTGCAAAGTTCTCTGCAGCCGAAATATCCAACGAGTAAGTCTCCGAAAGTTGCTTGATATCCCCGCTGGCTGGTTTCAAGCACAAACTTATAGCGAGTGTAAGCGATCCCGCATTGGCTCCGGAAATTGTATTAACCTCGAAGAGCAGGTGGTGCAGGGAAACGGCATCGACCTGGACAGTTGGTCCGCTTTCAAGCATGCTCATTTCGGACTGAAGTTTAGTCAGTTCCGTCGCAGAATCATCCCCGGTAAGCAAGCGGCCTCGTTGCTTCGGGTCGCGCACAACGACGTCCCCGCTCAGCATTTTATTTCCCCGAACGAGATTCCATACTGTTTCTTCCCGCAAGGCTGCGAGCTCCTGGGCGGTCAGGACATTGTGTAGTAGCTGTCGTCGGGCAAGGTCCAATTCCAAAACGATATTCGACATGTTCTCCAGGGTGGTGTATTGCCGAGACAGAAGCAACTGATGGATATTTGTTGAATGCCACTCTCGTAAACAAGATGCAATCTCATCAACGAGGGGCTCCGAAGCGGAAGTAGGGGTCTCGTCGCCTATTTTTAGCATGGGGACTGGGGCGGGCGGCTTCGCAGCATTGGGATCGCGTGGACCTAGGGATATGGGAGTCAATGGCAAAGAAGGGGACCCAGATCGTGGTTGTCTCGCGCTGTCCTGCTCTAGTTTTATAATGGTGATCTGGGACATCTTGCGCGAGGCCTTGTGGTCGCCAACGCCATTGGACAACGTCTTGCCGTCGACAATGACAGAGGAGCCGTCGGGCGACGCGGAGCTCGTTCTCGACCCGGCATTTTTGCGAGAAATGAGCTCTGTGCTGATCCTGCTTCCCTCCTTTGCACCCTCAGCATCGCCCAGGACCTCGCGCACTTCGACGCAGTTTTTGGGGAAGATTCCTGAGAACACGCGGGCTTCGAGTGTGCGGCCCTTGACGCTGGTCAGGCCGGCAAGCAGCGAAGGGGGCGCGACAAGATAACCGCGATACCACGAGCCATTGACACCGCCCTGTTCAATTATGTAGAGTTCGTCGCCCAGCTCGAGGGGCAGGTCTGCGGGGGAGGAAGGCTGGAAGGGATAGATGGCGACGGCGAAGGCGATCCGGGGGAGAGGCCGCCAAGGCATGGCTGGAGGAGCGGTGGAAGGGCGGGGAGGAACTAAAAATTGAAGAAAGGGAGACAAAGATAGCTATAGCCAAGAGACAGGGGAGAAGCGAAAGCAGCGGCCGGCGTGTCGATTCGGACGGCGGTTGGTTGATTACATCCAGGCTTTGGGGGGGGTTGGTGACACGCTCAGGGCTGGGAGGATATTTTATTTGTGTCTGGCCGTGAGGCTCAACACCCGCTGCAGAGCACAAGGACCCGCGTCAGCCAGGACATCAATTGCAGCGATCCGCAGCGGAGGGAGACAGGAGATGGCTTGCAGGAGAGAAGACGGGGGAATGTATCCATACTGTAGTTACCAGCGAGTCCAGCTGGCGATGGAGATGGTCCACCAAGGCGCACGGCAGACACCGTCCCAGACACCCGACGGCACAGAGAGCGAGGCGATGGCGAGCAGAGACACAGCAGAAGCGAACGAGTGCAGGAACGGAACAGATCAACGCGGCCTGGAGACTGAGCAGCAGCAAGCCCACGGGCGGAGGAGGATGGAGGTAGACAGACAGACAGAGCCGAGAGATGCAGTGTTGGCGTCTCCTTTTTTTAGGCTGGGCAGAGTGGATTGGAAAACGGCGTGAACGGTGAGGGTGGAGCAGATCGATCGGCGCGCATCAGCCTGGCAGACGAGACGGGATTGAAGAAGTAAATATTTACAAGTCGGTCTGTTTGTTGTCAATGCCAATGTCAATGTCTGGTTCTTGGATTCGTGGATGCGGCAAACCTTGGATTTCCTCTCCAGATGGAGACCGCCCTGGAAAGATTACCGTCACGCCGTTACACAGCAGGCTGTCCGCGCCTATTTCCCGGGGCTGCTTTAACTGGAACAGACTGCTTTCCAGGCGTGTCTTGGAGGCTAGTATTATATCCAGCCGCTGTGTATTGGTATTTCCAGGCACATACCATACCCCCATGTTATTATCCAGATGAACTCTGATATAAAAGATTATAAAACCCCCTAACTAGTTACATGGCTGCTAAAATGATCGGAATTCTCTGTATTATTATCTTCCGGATTGATCCCTGTGTCACAGATTAATAACATTATCGTCGCACTGGCCAGTCCGTTTCCTTGCACCGACTGGCTCGCGGGAGTATACACACTCCTCCACGTGGAAGACGCGGGAGAATATTCCGCTTTCTGGCATGGATACAAAAAGGGGCAGATCAGACGCCGAGTAACATTACTTCTTGTCCTGATGTCTTGTTCGGGACAGTCTGGTTGAGGTGTGGCAGTGCGTTAGGTAGGGTCTGAGAGTCGGTTTCAGGGGTTGATATCCAGCATCACTAGCAGCCAACACTAGAAACCTCTTACCACTTCATCTTACATTTACTCTATGTATGTCACTATTCGAGTTCACTTTAATGTTTGTCTGTTGCACTCAAATCCTTACCCCCTGATTATAACTCTCGGCATCCATATTTTCAACCAGCTTTCTAAATAAATAACCTAACCCAGCACACCAGGCTAAGAAGCATGGAAACAGGATTATACAAATGTGAACAACATTTTATTATGTGCAGAGGGTTCCTGGCAGTGTTACTTTGATTAGGACAGGAGTCCGTTTGTACATATGGTTATCTTCGGTGGGCTGGAGAGGGGGGAATCTTCGTGATGGCGAATCGATACCTAAGAATATGATACTTTTCGACTGGATCAGGATGTGGAAGTGGAAGTGGATGCAAATGCAGATGGACTGATTCAAAATCCAAAGGCTAGAGCAAGGGGTCAATCAGTCTTCTCAGTTATATGGAATATATACCCCATAACCCTCACCCTCTCCCTCCCCGTCCCCTTCC
The DNA here is from genome assembly GCA_032988465.1 of Onygenales sp. PD_10. NCBI lineage: Eukaryota > Fungi > Ascomycota > Eurotiomycetes > Onygenales > Onygenales sp. PD_10. The sequence continues at coordinate 51,607 of JANTQH010000083.1, read as the reverse complement.
CATCCTCCCATGATGTGATGCTACATACCCGGATACATAAAAGAAAAGAAAAGAAACGGAAAACGTAAAACGGGCAAAAAAAAAAAAGAAAGACTATGACCGCTTGTCACCGAGCCCCTTCATCAACCAAGGGTCATATACAAGCTCCTCACAGGTTGGCCTTTCTTCCGGAAGCCAGCGCAGCATACGCCGGAAAAACCGTAGAAATCCTTCCGTATCCTCACCGGTAATATCAGCAGCGAGCTGTTCAAGCGATATGTCGGGTATTGGGACAACATTCCGCCACGTTCCTAGTAAGTGGTAGTAAAAGCATGAGTATTTTCTCAGCCATTTGGGAATTTTACAGATCGAAGGGAGCATATACAAGTTCATATACATACCATCATCTTCCCATAACGCTTTACACATTGGGGACCTCTTGAGAAAGGCTGCAGGTGGTGGTCCTATAAGCGCTGAGATCTCCGCCATGTGAACCCGATCGTCTTGGAATGTGCCATCCGCACTTCGGCCCTTAAACAATGGTGCACCGGTAACAAGATGCCAGACCTATCATAAATACATCAGCGAACGGCATTAGGAGTGTTTTCATGGAAACGGCACGTACCACCATTGCGATATTCCAAATATCAACTTTGCAGTCCCATTTCATCTGCAGCATGACCTCGGGTGCTTTATAGACATCCGGCATGATGTCTTCCCCAGGAGTTCCAGCTTCATCAATAAATCGCGCTTCACCAAAATCACAGAGGAATGGTAGTCCCGTACTTGGGAGCATGCGTCGTGTTAGGTATATGTGGCGGTCCTTAAGGGGTTTTCTAGGAATAGGTCGTGTGTACTCGGCATTTTCGAACTCAGGAAATATTTAGGCCAGACTCCCGCACTCCAAGCAGAAGGTTCTTTATTTGGAGGTCTGCCATGCAAATTGTTAACGCACGGAGGTCTTGTGCGGGAAGGGAGAAACAACCGCATGCCTACCTGTATGTATGATACCTGCTTGGGCATGGAGAAAATCCACCGCCACGAGGATCTGGCGAAGGGATGGCTTCAAGGTTTCAAGTGAGAATTTGCGCTGGGGGAAGTATTCCAGAGCTTCATCAAGGTTTATCCCCAGTGGTTCGTGAACGAGACAGAGATGCCTGCCATGGGGACCTTGAATTTCAAATGAACCTAGAAGCTGTCGGATGAGGCGTTTACCTGGATGGTCGGTCTCAATTGAATCAAAACGGTCATATACTCTCAGTTCCTGGGTTCTCTCAGAACCTGTGACATAGAGCTTGAGAGCAGCATACTTGGATTCCCTGAACCGTAACGAACAGTTAGGACGGTACAGAAATGGATGTATCATTCGGACCAGGCCTCGCCAACTTACTCCTGATCATAGGCGAGCCAGACAGTAGATGTTGTTCCGTAGCCCAGTTTCCCGACAACGCGATATCGCTGATGGAGGACCTGACCAAGAGATACAGGATAGTACTTCTCGGGAAAATATCCGGGAAGCGTTTCCTCCTCGACCAGTCTGGAATGGTCAATAATCTCAAAGCCCGATGCTGGCAGGGCCTGTCGGTGACAAGGTGATGGCTGGAAGGAGATCAAGCGGGAGGTTCTGGGCGGGACAAATTGAAAACATCGGGAACGGTAGAAGCGGAGCTGCCTGGTGTGGAAAAGATCAAGATACAAACCACGGACATGCCGCCACGGCCGAGTCATGGTGATATGGAAGAATGCGGGGGGAGGAAATGCAGTCTAGATATTTCATGGTCGCAATTTGGCTGCTCGATGATGGTTGTAACTACTGCGTTTTTTCATTAGGGTTTGATATTTACAGTCGGCGTGTTGCCACCCACCCGCGGGCGCCCGAGCGGCCGGGTATAACCTAATATGCTTCTGACGTATTTACAACTCTGGTCAGATACAAGTAATCATAAATTCATCGGGATCTGTCCATTACTACCTTGGACCCCCTGGACCCCCTGGACCCCCTGAACCCCCTGGACCCCCTCCTCCTCACCATCCCCCTTCCACTTCCCATCCGCAGCCAGCGGCACCCCATCCTTCACATCCCCATACCCAGGCGCTGCATACTCCCCAAAACAACTACTCTCATACTGCGCTCGCTTAATCCCCTTCTTCTGAATCTCCAAGAACGTCCCCAACTCGCACCACCCATCATCACGCTGTCCACACGGTTCAAAGCTCCTTCCCAACGGTAGTGTCCGCTGATTGAGGATGAAGTGCACATACCGCGTCTCATTCTGCGGTAGAGCTAAATCATATACCGCCTTGGAATCACGTGAACGCCTCTTCTCGGCAACTGGTGCGGGCGCCGTGATAATTTCAATAGCCAACCGGCCCGCGAACGGCACGATGTGGCTAATCCGTAGTTCCCGATCAGCTTTCAGACTAGTCGGTGAGAGCTGCTGTGCAAATTGCCGTAGTCCAAAGGCAGTCAGGATGGAGACGATGGTTGTATCGTGGCTGAAGTCGAGATACAGGCTTTGGTTTGTTGGGAACGTGCTTGGGCTGGTGTCGAGAGTCATATTTACCTGCGACAGGCCGGGGTGGATGCTGACGGGATGGTTTTCTACTCTTGCGATGAATTCCGCGACATAGCCAATACCAACAGCCCGGCCGGTCGGCGATGCGAAGCCATTGGTGCCGGAATATGTCAGGTCGACCTCATATTCGAAGCCCATCCATTCGTCCCGGGTGAAGAGTGTGCAGAAGGGGCTAGATCCCAGCGAGACAGTCTCGTAGGTGCACACAGTCTGTGCATAGTGAGTATCGTCCGTCGTCCAGTTATAGGTACCAGACCATTTGCGAAGCTGCTCGGTGGCATTCTTCAAATACACTCCCCGCCAAATATCTCTAGCGGCATAGCCAGGCAGAAGAGTGCGGTTGTTTCCATTGGGACAATTCTTCGTGCCCGCGAGCGAATTGTTGAATAGGTCATGTTCGATGATAACTTCCAGATCGACCTTGTCCGCCCACTTAAGACCGAAGAATCCGGCAAGGAAATACTCTGCGCTCTCAAGCATGCGGACCTGTGAAGTGGTGCGCGCCACCAGGCGTTTGGTTGCATCGTATAGTCTGCCGTAGTTGAAGTAGTGTAGTACACCGCTTTCAAAGAGTTCGAGGTGGCCATTGGCGGTTAGGAGTTCGTCTCCGAGGAGGTACGACCAATCTCGAAGGAACGAGAGGTTGCCGCTGAATTGGTCGGCGTTGGCGAGGATTTTCTCGGCCCATGCTCTTGTACCGGAGTTCACGGTTGGATATCGCGAGCCGTGTCGGTGGAGGAGGTGGACTTGCGATATGTTTGCGCCCTCTGGGAGGGAATATTCTTCCACACCGAATCCGGAGGGACAGGGGGAGTACGGGCTAGATATTATCAGTACTAGTATGTGTTTGACCATAAATATCACCGGGGAATATTCTGTAACACATCCGTAGACCCGGGTCTTTTGGATATGTGGCAGGAATATCAAGCCACCGAGGTATTGAAAACATAGTATCCAACCAAGGCCAAGTTGGTTTTATACGTCTTGATAGATAAGCAAAAGGTAGTTTAACCTACCTCAAATTCCCCATACGCCTGAAAATAGAGCTATCGTCCCTTGACTGCCCTAGGATAGGTACAGTTGTATGTAGCGGCCGATTCGGCACATAGCTGGGCAAATCATACCCAACAGCATTTGTCTGTGCCAGGAACGGGTGCGCCCCGGTCTTCGTGGGTCCTATATATCAATCAGATCAATATCTACTTAAATATCATGGCAATGTCTCGCGAAAACAAATGTTCCGTGTATGTCTTGTTCCATGAAACAGGAGCTCACACACAAACAGCGACGAGATCAGATTGCGAGAGATAGTATGCACAACAAACCCCAGAGTAAAGGAAAAAACAATTCAATATACAATATCAAAGAACCACGTACCAGCAAATGGGCCTGGTTCCGTCTGGAAATAGTCGGGAACAGAGGATGCGGCTCCACACCCATCACCGCTGTCCCCAGCCACAAGCCGGAGTAACACCAAGAAAGCGGCGGGACCGGCCTGTGATAGCCGCATTCTCTCTCCTATTGGGGAGCTCGTTCAAAATGTCAGATGGGGTTTGGGAGACGTGTGAGGAATTTGGAGGTTGTTGGAATGTTGGTGTGGTGTTTTGGCGGTGGAAAGAACGCAGGGATTTAACTAACTAGAACATGCACCCGCCAGGCTGTGTTGGAACAATTGGAAGGGTGGAGGTAAATAAATGATAAACAGGTTTTGTATCTGTACGAATCTAGGACATACTTATTCTTGGCCGGGGAAGTTAAATAGAGCAGAAGGGTTTTCTATGTTTCGTGTATCACCGCTGATTATTTGTTCGCATTAATCCTTTTCAACTTGAACAGTTCATATTTTACATTGGCTGTTTTGGGGAGAAAATCGGAAATGCCAATTGGACATGGAAAGGTGGGAATGATCTTAAACTAGGGACAAGAATCGAAGAAAGAGAAAAGACAGAAGAAAGTTGGAAGTATGCAGATGGAGGGGAAATAGCGAAGAAAAAGTCAAAGAAGACGCCAATATAACCATATCCAATTCATGAAACCAGGAAAAAAACTATATACTCCCAAATCATCTCCTGAACATAGCCACTGCTTCCTCCTTCCGCCACTCCATCTCCATCTGCCCCTCATACACCTGAGCAATGATATGCCGCATGCGGTCATGCACATCGGAGTACCGTATCTCGCATTCCTTTAGCACCTTCACTACCAAGCTACGCGTGAGTCCAGGGTCATCAGCGTCGCCGAAATGCTTCTCCACTCGTTTCTTCAGCGCATCAACTCCACGCCGCAGCTCTTTGAGATCGTACGAAGTGAGCAGTTTTTTGACGATGATGCGGGAATGGCTGGGGCGGAGAGCGACGTCGGAGGGTGTCGCAGCTGTTTGAATCAGCGTTTCTGTCGACTCGATAAAGTCAAGCAATTTGCCAAGCGGCCGGCGGATTACGGCGTCGGTGTACAGTCGCAAATGTTCACGCAGATCGTGTTGAGCGCGGTCTTGCCACTCGGTCAATATGAGATTATCACGGGCCTCAACTTCCTCGATGTAATGGTTCATGTTTTCGATCAGAAGGATATGATAATTGAGTGCTTCCTTGTCTTCCGGGTCGCCAATGGCGCCTGATGGAGCGGCTTGCTGGCCAGGTGCCTCCTTTGCGATAAACTTTAAACTATCCCACATGGCACGGTTTATCTTTTCGTAGGCGTCATTTACGCTAAAACGGATATCGTACGTTTCTTGTGATGGCAGTGTGATCATATTTTCGATCGTCGCAGAAAAAAGTGGGAAGGTCTTCATGAATGAAATGACACCTTTACGCTTCTTGACCTTTACTTTTGTTTCTTCGATTGCACGGATCTGTTCGTCGACGAATCGGTTGAAAAGGCCCATAAAGCGAGAATGTATCTTCTGAAGGTTGCGAACGATAAATTCTTGGTTCGTCTCATCATATGCGGAGAGCTTCCGCTCCATGGAGAATAACACGCCAACTCCTTGCCTGTATAATTAGGTTAGCCAACGCGATGATTTTGGAATATTTATGACGGAGAACCTACAAAGGATCGCCGTTAAGTGCCCAATCTGCAAGGTTTTGAATATCAGTCACCCAAGGAGAAAATATTTCATCCATTACCTGCTCCACTCTCTTAGCCATATCACGATCGGGGTCATACGACTCGTTGACGCTGACCTTTGGCGGTCTTCGGTCTTCAGGCCGAGCACCAGCGATCAGATCCGGGAAATCGGCACTCGAAAGTGAGTTGAGATGGAAGAATCTCACTACAAAGTTTTGCTCCTCCGCAAGTAGCTGCGTCGTATCATCCAGCGACTTGGCAAAAGCTTCATAGGGTTCAATTTTCCCATCCGCTTTATCCACAGCAGGCGATCGTACGGCACCAGGCACACGGACTGTTTTGCCCCGCCTGACTGTTAGTTTCCGGGCTGCGGTAGTCAGAACTTCGCCTTCCCGGTCCTTTTCTTGGTGCGTAAACAAGAGTTCCTGCTCATCACCGGTGGGTTTCCGGGCTTCACGCTTCCATGCCATGGTGTTGTCTCTGAACTCGTTTTGGTATGGCTTCTTCATCTGTTGCTCGTAAAGATTGATGATTCCTACCCACTGAGGCTCGCTAACTTCCCGCGCAAAAAGCATCAATGCATTATACATCCAGAGTTCTTGTCTTGCAGGACCATGAGCACCCGGTTCGATCTTTGTAGAGCCTCCAGATGGTTTCCGCGAACTTGCGACTGCATCGGTTGTTTTTTGTTCCGCAATCTTGAAAGACAATCCCATATACTGCTTCAATCTTTGCAAGAATTGCTGAGCTTCATTCCGATATTCACCCTGCTTCTCCTTTACTGCTCGCATCTGTCCGACTTCGGTATTGGCATACACCCCGACACCACCACGATCACCGGAAGAATCAGCCAGTCGCTTTTGGTTTGTTCGAATATCGGGGTCGATTGTCACCATAGCCTTGTATAGGGTCGAAAGAGAAAGTTCTGCGTCCTGTATACCATCTGGACTACTCAAGGACGCTTCTCGGAGGGGTCGAAGATCGGAAGAGGAGATTGAAATCGTCTTTAGAAGATTCTGTAATTCATTTTGTAGAAGCTTTTGGTTCGCCGTCTGGACCTGCAAACCTTGCGACTGCGCTTCGATGTACGCGACATCATCCGCCAGGGTCTAAAGCTTGTCAGCATGGAAACGGATGGCTGTGACATGGTATCGGGACTTACATTGAGTTCGTGAGCGTACAGCATCAGAAGACCATCCAACTCGTCACACTCTGCGATGGTTTTGTCAAACAGTCTTGCAAGCTGGTCGACCTTTCCTTCCTGTAATTCGAGATGACCCAGCCAACTGCTCGCCTGTACCCGTCCAATTTCCCGACGGACGTCGGCCTCCAGGTCTTCGATCCGTTTGTCCTCACTCAGTTTCCCGTCCCATCCAATGTCAGTTAATATATCGTCAAAGTAGGCTCCCTTGCCTTCCAACAGGGCTGGGTCGATACCAAGAGCGGTGCAATATTTTGTTGTATTATCTGGACGACGTTGACGCCGACGCTCTCCCTGTGAGGTAACTGATTTTGAGGGGGGAGACTCAGGGGTCACATCTTTCGGGATCACTTTCTCCGCCTCTGCTTGAGGAGCGGGTTCAGTCACCTGTACTTTTGGTACTTCATTTGTTGGAGGGGCGACTGGAGGGGCGACTGGAGGGGCGGCTGGAGTGGGCTCTTTTATTCCCTTTGCTGAAGAATCCGTTGCAGTTGACATCATGGAATCATTTGTCATTCCTCGTTTCAATGACCCTGGAAATACACCAGGGGTGCTGTCTGACTTATCTTCGTTCTTCTTCTTGTCTGCCAATAATCTATCCGCAGCGCCACCTGCTCGAGGCTTAAACGCACCGTATGCATTGGCTGCTTTCCGTAAAGTACTAGCAAGCTCTGCAGCTGGCTTCTTTTTCACCATCGGACCAAGACCTGGTCGATGAGTCTCCCCCTCTTCTTTATCGGGAGCAGCCGCAGGTGAGTCAGCGGAGGTAATCGGACTAATTGGAGATGACAGCATTTTGGGTATATCAGAAGGTTCAGGTACAATGGGGCTCTCGTCCCCTTCAGGCGACGAGGGTTTCGTTGACTGTTTGGATGTATCCGCTGCTGGAGTAATGGGTTTGACGACGTTGGTAAAATCTCCCGAACCGGGCCGGAGGGAGAATGGGACATTTCGCTGTGTAGTAGACGGCTCAAGACCGGCAACAGATTTCTCACTTCCTCTAGAAGGTTGGCGGGTCTCAAGTTTCCGAGGGTCCGGAGTGCTAAGGGGTGTAACAAACTTATCCTCACTCTGGCTACTCTGGTCTTCGAAACTACCTTTAGCAGCAACAATGGGGCGGCGTGGGATGGGTCCCTGGGGGGGTTCCGATGGTGGCGGTTGATTTTTAAGGGGTTCTGACCCTGAAGTAAATCGGCCATTGTCTGTCGGGTGTTGTACACGTGCCTGACGAAATCCATTCTCGTAGTTGAACTGCGGCCGAGGTTGATTGCCCGTGGAGCTAGATAGGGGGTTTGGTGCAGGAGATATACCAGGTGCCCGCGTTCGCGGAGCCTGCGTAGTTTGTAATGGTGATGGCACTGGAGATTCGATGGCCGTATTGGGGTCGGGTGGTTTCGACAAAGGATCACCGCGACTTCCTTGCTGCGGGGGGATTTTTCCGGGAGAGAATTGAGGGCGAGCCCTCTGAACATCATCCTGGCTTGGTCGGCCGCGCAAGAATTGTTCTCGAGATGGTTGCCTTCTGGGTTCTTTGGGTGGTCCGTCGCGACTTGGAAGGCGGTTAGTGTAGGGAGACTTTGACCGTTCCGACTTTGTCTGCGGAGACCTGGGGCGAGGGCCAGCGCCATCTTGGCGGGCTGGAGGAGGCACCCGCGCCCCAGGAGACGGACCAGGTGGCTGGCTGGGTGATACAAAACCAGCAATCGTATCTCTATCCCGAGGATCAAAACCAAGTAACTCCGGCACCTTGCCGCCAGTGTATTTCTTATATATTTTCACTAAGCTCCCGATAAAAAAGTCCCTCTCCTTTGAAGTGGCAGCCTGCCAGTAGTAGCCCTTGGTTATGGTCACCAGAAACCCGACATTAGATGCCCACATTTTCTGCTGCTGATCGGCTGGATTGGAGGTGGGCATGTGTTCATAGGTCTGGATACGGGATAGGTCGTCCAACATCCACGTCTTGCCAATTGAAAAGGAACCATCATTGTTCTCCCTCGCCTTGTGCATGCGAACCCTTCCGGACTTTCTTACGGAAACGATAATCAAGCGGGGCTTTTTGTTTTCAGGGGGGGAATTAGGTGGAGGAGGCGTGGATGGATAGGCCGCATCTTCGGTAATCCGTATATGTGTGATATATGATTCCAGAGCTACAAATAGCCAATATTAGCGCTGAATGATTTGTCTGAGGATGAGATGTAGAGTAGGTAGGCATCAGCGCGGAATGCCCGGCGGGTGCCAGCTGCATATCTGAATAATTCCGCCCCGGAATTCTCTGCCACCCATACTGGATATCCCAATTGGAGCAGAACAGTCTTGTGAGGACATACCGGAACCATCCGCGTCCTGCTTGCTGAAACAGCTCTGGATCACTCTCCGCTTCTCGTCTTCGAACTTCTCCGCCCTCGTCATGCCGCCTGACCCGGGCGCTATTCCGCTGCCATTGCGGGAGTCGCCCATAGGCCGCCGTTCCTTGGGGGGGGAGACATTGGGAGGCAGGCCTCGCGGGCGTTCGCGGCCGTTCATGATAGGGGCGCCGGACAAAGATGTTTAGGATAGGTCATTGGAGCACTGGGCATAATCCAGGCATGCCAGTGAGCCAGCCCAGGGCCGCGCAAGGGGGTCAAGTAGTGCTCAGTGAGAACAAGGACGCAGCAAACCGGTGCGCGAACGGGTGGTCGAGGAGGCGGTTGATATTGACGTGAGATGGCGGTCTTGAGCCCCGGAGTTTCCCAAACAGGACGTTGATGCACCAAGATACCGTCATTACGATACGCGGGCTGGGACGGCTAGTAATCTATTATGTCAGCCGGGCCGAAACGCGCCTTGCCTGTCCTGGCCTAGCGTGGCTGCCATCGAAGGTTTGCGCCAATCCACGCTAGTTTTTTTTTTTCGATGCTGAGCTGCTCCATCTCAGCTTCAAGATCTCCGCGCATACCTCGCCATCTTGCCAACGTCTACAGGTTCCCGGTGTGTCTGTAACGTAGTATCCAGGGAAAATGGCGAGCTCCAAAGATGTCAAGAAGTCGTCGAAATCTAGCAAGAAGTCTACGGTAAAGAAGACTGCTTCCGCAAAGGTTGGTTGATTCAATGCAATGCGCCCTGTGGGCTTTTTATACAGCAGTTCTGACACAGAACTACCCAAATAGGACAAGAATGCGAAGACTTCAGGAGCCTCCAAAAAGGCCAATCCTCCTCCCGCCCTCCTCGCTGCAGTCGATAGCTTTCTTACCGCCTACGGCTTCAAGAAGACCAGCCAGGCTTTCGGTACAGAACAGAAAGAGAACAAAACGATTGCAAACGTTGCGGGGAATGTGAATGGCTCCGGAATCAAGGATACGCCCTCTTTAATTGAGCTTTTCGAAACCTGGGATCGCTCAACAAAAGCTGCAAGTCCTGTCTCGAAGGCGTCGAGCAAGGACAGCGACAGCAGCGATTCTGATTCGAGCTCTTCCGATTCCAGCGACTCTGATGTTGAGATGGGGGATGCCTCGTCTTCTTCATCTTCGTCTTCCTCGTCTTCCTCTTCGTCCTCTTCGTCCTCCTCCTCTTCCTCTGAAAGTGATAGCAGTGATGATAGCGATAGTGATAGCGAGGATAAGCAAGCAGAACAGGCTCCAACAACTCAATCGAAGAATCTGAAGCGCAAACTGGATGATGATTCCAGTTCCTCATCGTCTGACTCCGACTCGGATGACAATCAGCCCCAAGCAAAACGGACAAAGCTAGCTACGGACGCGAAAAAGTCCAAACCAACCGCCTCAGCCAAATCTTCGTCCGCTTCGGACTCTTCTGATTCTTCTTCCGATTCCTCTTCTGATTCCTCTTCCGATTCGAGCTCGGATTCAGACTCAGATTCAGACTCTTCATCCTCATCTAATAAATCCAAATCAAAGAAGTCAACCAAGACCAAATCGTCCGATGCCGCAATTGCCGCCAAGACTCCTCTCCCCGATTCCGATTCCGACTCCAGCGATTCCAGCGACTCAGAGTCTTCATCATCTGACTCGTCCGATGATGAAGAAGACAAAAAGACCCCCGCAGAACCCGCTGACTCCAGCGCAACCCTCGCCGATAACTCCTCATCCAGCGGCTCGTCCTCCGATTCATCATCCGGCTCATCCGCCGGCAATAAGCTAAATAAGAAATCGGCCACCAAATCAGCATCAACTGTAGCCAAGAAGGCCATCTCTAGTACCTCGACATCCGACTCAAATGCCACCCCCGTCTCGACACCAGGGGTTGATACCCCACCAGTCAAACGCTCCGGTGCGAAACCAACCCCCCTAGCACTGCTCAGTGAACAGCCACACGACCATCCATCCAACACCTACATCCCTTATGCATACGCCGAACGCGCCCATAAAGATCTCTCCGTCACCCGCGGCAAGGGCTTCACCAAGGAGAAGAACAAGAAGAAGCGCGGCTCGTACCGTGGCGGGCCAATTGACATCTCGGGAGGAAAGTCGTTCAAGTTCGAGGACTAGACCAGTGTCAAGAACAGATACATACACATCTTTACGTCTCACGACAACAACGGGGAAAAAAAGCTGCATTTCCTTTACTTTTCTAGAACGGTGTTTGTTGTTTGTAATTCGAGCTTACTGGTTTCCTTTAGCAATTCTGTTTTCTCTTCCAATCTCTTTCTGATTCAATCTTCCTTTTTTCCACCGTGTCTTTCCCATTTTATTCCATTGAGTACCCAGAATAAATTTCTCAGCATCGCAGCACATAAACGAAGGGCTGCTCTCGTTGCCAGCCAGCAAGCAATAGCCCTTTTGATTTCCAGAGCTATCCTCTTAGTATATATAGAACTTAGAAGGTCCCAAGAACAAATATCATCACTCGAACCTGTTACGGAGATATTAATGTGATTTGACAACAACGGCATGGCATGTCTCTCTCCTTGGCGTCTATTCTACCCCTTTGAGTTACCCAGATGAGCCAGCAATTGCACTTGTGGCCGCTTAAAATCGTACGATGAAACCGATCATTAGGGGTACAGGTGCAACTGGTCTTCCAATTAAGTAACTAAGCGCCTGCTTTGAAATATTTTCCCGATGTTTTGTGGTATTAGTAGGGGAGGGAAATAGTCTAAGTTTCTCTCACAAAATCGTCCGTTTGCCCCGGCGCCGTATATAGATAGAATCAATCATTCATCCAGACATAAAAAAATGAATAAAAGAATAAGGAAATCAGTAGAAAATCAATAGAGAAGTAGACAAACCATATATCAAAAATGCCAAAAATTCCAAAACGGCTCGAAAATCATAAAATCACCCAATCAGCCCAAAATTCTCAGTCCTTCTCTCTTCACCTATAATCCCCAACTCACACCCTCCTCCATCTCCCCTTCACCTTCTTATTACTCGAAATCCACGGCTGAAACCATCTCCGATCCCACCCAGAAACCCTCGCATCATCATTAGCGCACATCTCCCCATTCTTCGCAGCCGCATAAAACGGATCCTGCATCATCAACCGCACGCCCCTCCCCTGATCCTCCGGCAGCGGCCGCTCGTAACACGACAGATCAAAGGGTTGCGAATTCGCATCCCGCGCGTAATCGGGCGCTGCGTCCACGTTCAGACCTAGGCCGAGGTTCTCGTCGTACCATGATCGATGGGGACCTGATAGGTCGTCGGTGGATGCGAAGTCGAGACGGATGATGTTCGCTTCAACACCGACGTAGAGGGTGGAAGAGGAGGGGGAGGGGAGGGACATGGTGTAGATGGGCCCTCGGTAGCGGAGACGGTCGCGGGTTAGGGGGAGGGGCAGGCGGGAGTTTGGGCTGGGTTTCTGGGAGAGGTAGATTGAGATGTCCTTGCGCGGGTAGGTGAGGGAGTCTTTGAGATTGGCGGTGTGGTGGTGGTGATTATTGTTGTTTGTATGGTTTGGGACTGCGTTGGTTTGGGGGTTCATGGGAGGATATGCGTCCATATAGGAGTATCTTCCCGGCATGCGCATGTCGAATATTTTGACGAGGGCGTTGACGCCGCTGCCAACGAGGAAGCGTTCCTGGCCTATCGGTTGGAGATTGTAGATTGGCCCGTCGTCCACCGTGTCTACGAATAGTGAGACGTACGGCTTTGGAGAGCGGAGGTCATGAAGCCTATTGTCATGGGATTGAAAGTGGTTAGCTAGAACATAGGAAAGAAGGCTAGGAGTAGCTGCAGGAGCGGTGAGAAGAGGGGGATTCGTACCTAGTCTTACTATCCTCCCAGCCTGCAAGAAATAGATCGCCTACGTTTCCTCCACTTTGTGATGTTACTGGTAATGGTTCAATAGCGTATACTTGGGTCTTTTTCGACGAGCCAGTCTCGTCAAAAATATCCAACTTGATATCGCGAGTTTTTGTGATTGCGTCTGATGTGATGTTGAAAACAGATATTGTATCAATGGCTCCGTCAGATCCAATAGCAATTTTCTCGTCTGACAAAAGGCGCGAGCATTTATGTCTTGCGGAGCCATGCGCTGTGGTTTTTATGTTACCCAGCGGAGCAACCTCATCCTCATCCGCGTCAACACGGAAAAAGGCGATTGATCGCCTGTCCAGGGAGGCAGCCAGAACTTTATTTGGACCTCCGCTTATGTCGGTCTTTTCAAGATTTGAACTCCCAGTGATATAGTGCTTTTTCAGTTCACTAGTTCCTCCGCTGGGGGAAATAGACAGCCGGACAAGGCTCCCATTGCGCCGTCCAAATACGATATCTTCACTATCGGTGGCTGTATCTCCCAGGGGAGGCAAAGCGTGAACCCCAGAGATATCATCCCAGCTATTCACGCCATGAAGACTATTAAAGATAGCCCAAGTCACGCCATCTTGGAGTTTCTCAATACTCTGTCTCCTGCCATTCAGTGTGATATCCGTGTCCGTCGATCCTCGTTCGCTGGGTCTCCCATGATATCCTAGATCCTTGACGCGGATATTCAGATCAGCACCAGCACCCCAAACGAGGACCTCTTTCCTATCCTTCCAACTATTTCCGTACCAGACTTCGTAGCTGTCAATCACCGGCCGGTATCCGAGGGTGGGGTGGTCGGTCCGGACGGTCCGTGGGTGGCCGACCCGGCGTGCATTGTGAGGCGGAAGTACAAATCGGCCGATCACAGCTTTCCGGTCGAACGCTCGGGAACGTGAAGTTAGGACGCGGGCAGCGTCGACCCAGAGCGGAGGGGTATCAATGGAGGGAAACCGGCTCTGTACGAAGGCCTGAAAGATCCTGTAGTCATCCGCAGATAGGACTTCGTGCAGTCGTTTGCAGGATCGAGCAAGGTTGATAATGCAGCTGGCCGTGGGCAGAAAGCTGACGATATGGTAGATAATTTCTGAGGGGAGCCGTGGTAACATACCAAAAACCTCGTAGAAATAAGTTTACAGTGATAGCATGTATTTTTTTAAAAATATTGATAAAAGTGCGTAAATACCCGGCAGATGCTTCCATGCCTGGTGAATTTATAAGATTTCGGTGTCTGCTGGGCGTTTCGGAAGCTAGGGTTTCAGCTGCAGTCTCGAGTGATGTCATTGGCTTGAGTGGAGGTGGATTGGGCGCCTGAGTCACGACAGGGAAGACGAGATTCGAGTCACAATTGAAGGAGTCACTTTTGTCAGAGATTGCCAGCCGCCATTTGACTCTACGCAGAAATGGAATAAAACAGATCAATGGAGGTTTGGCTGCGTTGAGATGTTTGAGGAGGCTGAAATTAGGTGTGCACGTGACTGGACCCAAATCAGGTGACTTCCAAACAAGGTTAGCGCATAACGCTGATAAGATAAGCACAGATTAGATAAGCCACTGTATCGCGATAACAACCTCCCGACTTCCACTTTGGGAGAGTTGACACTCCATCAGAGCGTCGATGTGCGCTGTCTGTTTACTAGACTCGCACATATCTATATCTTAAAACATCCCTTGTGGTTATACTCTGTATACGCGGAATTATATCCTGAGAAAGGGGTGCACTCACATGACCATCATCAAATATATATTCTGTTCCTGTTGCTCCCAAAATTGCTCAAAATGGCATTCTTTGGGCTAATATCTCCCGCAATCATTCTTACTTGTATCCCGGTCATTTGCTTGTACAAGTTCTTTGTATATCCCGTCTTCATTTCTCCCCTATCCAAAATCCCAAATGCCCATATCACAGCCCCCATATCCCCGGCGTGGATGTTGTGGAACCGATTCCGTATGAGGGGGAATAGAACAGTTCACGAAGCCCACGAAAAACATGGACCTATTGTTAGGCTAGGACCTTCGGAAATATCCATAAACTGTGTGGACGGAGGAATTCGAACTGTTTACGCAGGCGGATTCGAAAAACATGACTGGTACCCGCGTGTATTCGGTGCTTATGGGTGGGTATCCATGCTCCGAATCTCATTACGGATTCCCCCAAGCTGACTTCGGTTAAAGAACGATCAGCATGTTCTCGATGGTAGGAAGCAAACCTCACTCTGTACGAAAACGTATGATGTCCAATGTCTATTCCAAGTCATACTTGCATGCTTCGCCACATATGGCTGCCATATCCCAAACTATCATATACCGCCGCCTGTTGCCGATTCTGCAGCGGAATTCCCAGTCTGGATCCTCCGTAGAGGTCCACGAGCTAAACAATGCTACGACAATGGATTTCGTCTCGGCATATATCTTTGGTCTAAGATCCGGCACCAACTTTCTAGAAGATATCTCTGCTGGAAGGGAGTGGTTTCGGGTATACCAATCAAGGAAGCCATATGAATTCTACCATCAAGAAGTTCCGAACCTCACCGCCTGGGCCCGGACTCTGCGCATCCCCTTGATCCCGAAGTGGTGCGAAAAAGCCAACGATGACATGGAAGATTGGGGGGTGGAAATCTGCGATAAAGCCGATGAGTATCTTTCGTCGACAGACCCCACCTCCGAACCCGTAGTATACAAACAAATTAAACAATCTATGGTGAAACATTTGAACAAGGACGATTTCGAAGCCAACAAGGGACTATTAAAGCAGATGCGCCTGGACATTGCCTGCGAGATGTACGACCAGCTTACTGCCGGACATGAGACCAGCGCAGTCGCCCTCACCTACCTATATTGGGAGCTGTCTAGAAACCCAGAGCTACAGTCCGAGCTTCGACAGGAATTGGCGACCCTCTCACCAAGAATATCGGTTCTAGAGGATTCTGCCTCTGAAATACAGCTGCCCGACCCTAAAGCTATCGACGCATTACCCCTATTGAATGCTATCATTTTGGAGACACTCCGGCTTCACGCCCCGATTCCGGGCATCCAGCCTAGGAAAACCCCAACGCCACCCGCCACACTGGCGGGATATAGCAATATTCCCCCAAACACTCGAGTAAATGCACAGGCCTACTCTCTGCACCGGAATCCAGATGTATTCCCTGAACCGGCGTCATTCCTCCCACAACGATGGTTGAAGCCCAAGGACTCCGCGGAGCTGGAGGAGATGAGGCGGTGGTTCTGGGCATTTGGAAGCGGAGGACGAATGTGTGTTGGTAGCAATTTAGCTTTGCAAGGTGAGTTGTGCCCACGAGAGTTGACCTCGACTTTCTTCTTCACAGATCATGCTTTTGTCGAGCGAAGTATATATCTAACTCTCAGCATGTCGAACTAGAAATGAAACTCCTCGTGGCGGCAATTTATTCGAATTTTATCACCAAGATTGTTGATGATGAGGGGATTGAGGCCAATGATGCATATACCGTTCGGCCAACTAGCAACAAATTGATTCTGAAATTTGAGCGTGTGTGAGCGCTAGTCTCCCGTACCGTATTCCGTGCTGTTTAGTTTTTGTTTCGTTTTTTCCCGGGGAGGAAGCTGCTTTCTCATACCAAGGAGCAAATAACCTTTTTTCGAGGTTCCGTCCCGATGGATTTGTTCGATTTTCAAAGTGATCTGGCGCAGACTCTCCGAGGTCGATATTCATTAGCAGATAACGCTAGAACAGCCATCATGATAGAGTTGAATAGATCAATATCCATTTGAATCCATAATATACACAGGAGAAGAAATGTTAGCAATCCTTTCTTGGGGCCAGTATCGACCTTTCGGTGGATACTTAAATCCCGTTGGTCCCTTTCTCTCTATCCCTCCTTGGGCATGGGGCCAACTCCTTCCAAACTCCAATATGTATGCAACATCGCACAATCCTCAGACTGGCATAGCTAGACTTTGCCAAGTCGGACCATAGGATCACTCTCAACGACATCCTCCGCTCGCTTCGTGGAAAGGTCTGAAGGCGTATATAAAATCGACAAGGAACCGTTTGTAAATAGGGAAAATAAAACAACATAAATCGCAGCCGCATAATAAAATACAGAATAAAAAGAAGAAGACAAAAAGAAAGAAACCAAAGGAGAAAAAAAGGCGATCTATTTGAACACTCCGTCCTTCTTTCTCGGGCCCGATATTTTCGGGAACATCCGCATGAGATGGTAGTTGACCGTGCTCTTCGCTTTGGGATCTGGTCTCTGTAGTTTCGGGAAAAGGGGAAATCAGCTGGCGCATTCACCCCGCGGAACGGAAGGGTTCCATAACCCAGACGCACCTTTTTATCCATACACGCTCTTAATTGTTGTTCGATTGCGAAACATCCGCTAATGTTATGCTTGTTCGAGGCCCAGCAACCTATAAACATCACGATGGCACAAATTAGCATACCGGCTCTTTCATCCTCCCGTTTATATACAATCCGCGCTCGAAGACTTTCGTATCGGAAACCCAAACCAGAACAGGGCGGAGAGAGGGGACTGACTCAGAACACTCGTCATGACCGCGAGACATGGGTTCGGTTGATGGGTATTGGGACTCTTAATTCGCAGCTTGGGGATTGTCTGAAGACGGACTGGCTTCACGCGCGTGGAGGCACCTTTGGGAGGCATGATGGGGGTAGGACGAGGAAGCGGAGGTCGGGGGCAGGAGGGAGGCCGCGGGGAGAGTCGCCCTCAATCTTCGGTCAATGGGAGCGGGGTTGCGGATAATTCGACTAGGGATCGAGGAGACGGAATGGCACGGAGAGGACTGTATAGTGTTGCAATTGGCGTTGGACGTTCGTCAATTCGAAGCTGCGGTTGGATCTCGAAGCTTTTTTCTGGCGGTTGGCGATGCCAAGACGGAGCTGCGGGCAAATCCTGCTGACGTAATCTGATATTTGTCAAGACGACGATGCTGAACGAATTTACTTCGACATCGCATCTCTGCTCTTGTTCACCACATCGACGAGGAAGCAAGATGGGCAGCCGCCGGGATTTGGTCTGCATTTCTAATCGATGCGCCGCGTGCCTTCGCGCTCAACGACTCCGCAGTCTTCCACCCCTCGAACCCCGCGTTATCCGGAGGGGCTTCACTGCAACGGCCCGAGCTGTCGCGCAAGATGGCCGGGAAAAGAAAGGACACGAGGAAGAAAATAAAAATGGTGTGGCAGAGTCAGAGCAGGGCGCCATGTCCAGGAGACTTTCTGAAATGGCCGAGGAATCGATGACGGAGGGCGGTAAATCAGCCCGGAAAAACATGCAGGAAGCTGGCTTCTCCGAAGAGCTGAAGAAAAGGCTCGAAGAGAAGATAGCGACGGCGGGAGGCTCTTTCAAAAATGATCATGCTGCTGCTTTTTCGGTTGTAAATATGCCGGTATGTAAAATATTTCTGTCAGTGTTGGGATGAATATCTTTCTGGACCTTTATTTGTGCCTCAACTTCAATACAGCTATGTAAAGTTACTAATTATCTATCAAATTCACGACCATAGGCAAGTGCCGGCAGAGGAACCCAAGATATTGCTATCGCAGCCCCCTGGACAGGAACTGAGTCGATCCACGACGCCTCTCTTCGCATGCTAAACGACGCCAGCAAACCAATGCGAGTCCCTTTCAAACCTCCGCAGCCCGGCCCCAAAAACCTCCAACCAGCCCAAAAATCGCGGAAATCTTCCGGAGAACGTCTTGAATCTGCCCGCCACCGCACTTCAACCTACGCGCTCAGTCAAAACCCCAACATGTCCGAGAAAGAGCGGGAAGCGTTGCGCAGAGAACTACAAGAGCGGTTCCTACCTAGCGCACGCGCAATTACGCCCCACGGCCTAAGCTCTCTCGCCAACGAGCGCATTGAGGATGCTATTGCGAGGGGCCAGTTCCGGAATATCCAGCGCGGCAAGGGGGTTAATGTTGAACGTGACCACAATGCTAGCAGCCCGTATATCGACACGACCGAATATTTGATGAATAAGTTGATTCAGAAACAGGAGATTACCCCGCCGTGGATTGAGAAGCAGCAGGAGTTGGCAAAGGAGGTTGACCGGTTTCGGAAACGGTTACGGAGCGATTGGAGGAGACATGCTGCGCGGCTGATCGCGAGTCAGGGCGGGAACCTTGAAACTCAGATCCGGCGGGCGAGGGCTTATGCAGTTGCGGAAGAGAAGTTGGGGAGTGCAAGGAATGGGAATAACAACAATCAGATGGCGGAATCCACGGACTCGACTATTGAGTATAGAACCCAAATCGACCATGAGGGGAGGCTGACTCGAGCGCCACCGCCATCCCCATCTTCTAACCCTTCACCTGAACAATCTCACAATGCCTCCCCTGACTCTTCACGAACAACGCCTATACCAACGCCAACAGCAATTGAAACAGAAGAAACAGAAACTCACCAACCCACGACCTCAACCCCACCCCCACCCCTCCCCAGCCTCCCCCCCCTCCGCGACCCCGACTACCTAAAAATCGAACAACCCTACCACACCCTCTCCATAAAGAACCTCAACGCCCTCACCCGCTCATACAACCTCATGGCACCCCCCGTCGCGCAAAAGCCATACCTAAAACTCGACCGCGAACTCCTCTCCTGCTACGCAGAAGTGGCATCCTCCCTACCTGCCGAAATCCAACGGCGCGCCACGGAGCGCGCTCACGAATCTAGCCATAAACATGCACCCAGGGGCGGCGATGGCGGGTTTCTAACGCGGCTGGCTCCGCGGCAGGATGTGCGGCTGCATGAAGAGGATCCGGCGAAGAGGTATGGGTTTAGGGAGTTTTGGAGGGATATTTGGCAACGGAAGGATGGGACGGCGGCTGGTTAAGTTAGTGTGCTTGGTTGCTTGCTTGGTGCAGAACTTAAATCGACATGCGGTCTGTTAGGAAATGGACAGGGGGTAAAAGGTAACTATGGGACAAGGGTTCATGGTAGTTTGTATAGGATTCGTAGGAGTGTAGTATGTACATGTACAGTATAACCAACAACGTCTCCCATGCGGGATGGTATCTAGAATGAATCATGTACCATGACACCAGAGGTATATTGTATCCGCTCGATGGCCCTAGTATCGACTCCGACGGCATAGAACTAGGGGGGAAGACGGCTATTTGCTTGGCAGGGTGACAGGAGTATATCCAAGCGAATATCGGGTTTCAGCCCTGGATCCAAGGGCTCCTAACTCTGCATCCCCTGTAATGCTATGAAGGGGTAGAACAGAGGTGCAAGAATCGGCGAATGCCAGATGTCGGATGAATCCAAGAATAAGGACGGAACAAGCAATGATGCAATAATGTGGATAAGGAGGGAAGTAGGGGCGAAATCATCCACAAACCCCCAAAGAATCTCCAATTCTTATGCCATTCGGTCCCATAGTAGTCAAGGGGCCAGGGATGGGAAAGGGGGCAATTGACAACCAGCTTCCGGTGATGGCCTCATCAAAATAATAGGTTAGCCACTTCTTCCTCTGTTGAATCCAATGGTTTCGAAATTACAAGAACGTCCTTCTCAGTGACTTCGAGCTGCTCTGTGCTCTGGGATCTTGACGCGAAATACATCCACCAAAGACGGGCGACGGAGTATGCCGAGTTACAGACCAAAGCTGCAGACAATGCCGTATATATCGTGGAGATATCCGATCCGAGCAATCCGCGGCTAAAAAACATAGACTCCAAAGATTCATCGGAAGGGGACGAGTTCAAATCAAGCCCATGGTCGAACCCGTAAAGCAAAAACGTGCCCAGGACAAACAGAACCGAAGCAAGAAAGGCGCGGGAGTAAACGGATTCTTCATTTTGCTGCGGAGGGATGATCCAGATTTCCGTCTCCGCATCGTCGCCGTCATCTAGTCGGATTGGAGAGGGAAGAAATTCATCGTCAGCGGTACTGGTGTCCAGTGGCACGAGATGGAGGGCGATAGGAATCATAAGCAGCGGAAATGCGAGAATCTGCATCGCAACCCAGCATATCAGGGATAGCTTTGTATCGGCAAAGTCGCGCAGGGCGGGCATCCAGCCGGATTCAGGGGGCGAAATCGACGGCAACGACCTTGACTTTAAGACTCTGTCGAAGGCAGCACGAAGGGGGATAATAAACGGCCGCCAGGGGATCTTGGGATAGTCGTTCTTTGGCCAGGCAGCCTGAGCCATGTCGGAATCGCCAAAGGGCAGACGGGAGACAACCTCCAGGTCTCCCACCCAGATCTCGTTGACAGCGTTGCCCGGCTCGTAGAAGTTTGGCGAGCGCACGCCGTTGACGGCAGAGACTTTGTTGCCCATGAGGGATAGGGGTATAGGTGTGTAATAGATACTAAATAGGTATGTATAGCCAAGGGAGGGTAGAATCAAGCGATACGCGGTATTCCAACCGCAGCCGAGATCAAGAGTTCTGCTTCATCGAAGAGAGCGACAACAAGCTGTGCATAGATGGATATCAACATCAACCTTGGAGAGTATTTATCCATATACTGTCCATTGTTGGGAAGCAGCATCCGTCCGTGGCAGGCGCAGTCGCTGTCTCTTGCTGTCTCCTGATATGGATGTCTTCAATCTGACATCAACGTCTCTCTTTGATATAGATCCGTCGTCGGGCTTTATTTTCGAGAGTGCATGAAACGCGTCTGGGGAACACTGCGAAGTCATATCGAGCCGTCTAGCAGCGCAAAACATAGACATAGGGGTGTCTGGTCGGGGCTCAGCAACCGCCAATTGAGTCCGAAGGGATAGGGAACAGAGTACCCCTGGTTCTGTGCCTCGCAAGAGGATCTGCCCAGCAGGGGAGAAGGGAAATATAATGATGTTTAGCTGACTCGAGGTTGTCTCACCAGGTCAGTTTCAAGATCACGATGCGAGGTCGAGCACTGTTCTCATCCCAGCCACGATCATACGGAAAGATGTCCAACGATGAGATGAATACACCAAGCATGTCCGATGTCTGACATGTAGTTAGACATCCTGAACTTGGATGGACGGGACCTTCTGTCAGGCTTCTTCCCAAGGCACATATTACACAACCAACGACGACGGGATGGGACAGACGGAGACAGAATAATCTGGGGACACAGAACACACATCGAGACTACAGTCTTCGTCCTAAACTGGACTTCAATGCGCTCCGCTGTGCAATCCGGTTTCTTCCCCGGCCTCCATCGTCGTCCTACCACTCTCTCCCGCAGAAACCGGGCGGCAGATGCAACTCGTCCAAGGGAAATATGGCACACGAAGCGATCGAAGAAAAGGGGTCAATCTCCTCTGCTTCGCCGCTTGACGCTTCAAATCACACGCGATGACTGCTTGGGATCGCAAATTTTGGGGGAGGCGAAAGGCAAATCTCGATTCGCCCGTTGATCGCTTAAATAGTATCATCACACGTCTTCACACATTAGAGGGGCTGTGATGGCGAAACGAACTCGAATCACCACGACTTCAACGGCGGCTGGGAGATACGAAACGCCTGGCAGGGAGGCGCATCCAGATGTTTATAACAAGGCCATCGATATATCCCAGAACCAAATCTCTTCAGGGTGATACTCAATGTCTACGCACGAAGCCGAAAAGAAGCATCTCAGTGTGTATTATCTACGGAGTACTCTCTCCAGGCCTCAGAAGTCAGAAACAGCTTTCGACTTGGAGAAACACGAACAAGAATGTGACGGATGTGACTGCAGAAAGGCTAGTGTGATGGGATCATGCTGTCGTGCAGCTCTCCATGCCGATGCAGACCTATTTTCTGCAACCATGCCGGCATCCAGTCCAATAGCGTTCACCATCCCCAGCCATTTATGCCCGCTAGCCAGGATAACATCTGGGATGCCGTCCTCTTGCTGCTCACTGGCTGGCCCAGCCTCCCCCCCGGCGCTTAAGGAGCAGCAAATCATCTTCCAGGGGTGTCTGATACCCCTCCTTGCGATCGAAGCAAATGGCCAACCACACGAATGACTGACGTCGACCCATTCTGCCAGCTCCCAGAGCCCATCAATCAGACGAAGAGCTTGCGGTTGAGCATTGCGATGAGTCCGATAATCGATGATCACCATGCCGCCTGCTTCTGTTGCCCTCCTCGCTCCCACGCCGAGTGGCACAACTACGCGGGAGGAGATTCCCTTGTTGAACCAATCACCCCGGCTGCGCCCACTGGCTGGCTGCAGGCGATTCCACAAACCATGGGAAATCGCCCGGCTTGCTTTTTGCAAGGCGCATGGATCTTTATATCTGACATAACCCCGCCGGGGTGGCTATCGCTACTTCCTTTGTTACAGAGCTGAACGGGTTTTCTGCATTTGTTTCGAGTCTCGATCGCTGGTGGAATGTCGGATACAATATAACATCGGGAGAATCGCGACATGTGTGCTCCGGGCTCGACATTCCCAGCGTCCCTTTTTTGCTTGCTGCTGCTTCTCCACGCCGTCGCTGCTCAGCCTGTCTCCATCTGGACGGTCAACATCTTCAAAGGACCTGCCCCCCCTCCCGAGGACGGCCCTCCCCTCTCTGCCAACGCTGTTCGCGACCCCAGCTTACTGTGGCGAGATATCGTCGCTATAGTAGGTTCATACATAGGAATAGCGGGTTTGTTCCTAGGCTGTCTCTGCACGACAGGGAGGAGATTACGTCGTGGTGCACAGCAATCCAACCACACCCTTGATATGGAAATGATCAAGCCGCAAAAACCCGTACTCGACACCTCAGTAGGCCCTGCCGACAGTGTGTGGCCAACGCCAGAAAGCGGAACAGAAAGCCATATGTGGCCGAGCCCAAAGAAAGGAAAATCCAGCTTCAGTATGCCTTGGTCAAACAGATCCGGCCCAGTGTCGCCAGTCTCTCAAAATGGAAGTATGGCGACGTTTGACGAGACAGTGGTACAAGCAGACAGAGCGAGAGCTCAGGAAGAAATGGAGCGGCTCTATGCCGCAGTTATGGAACACGACGCAAACCAATCGCAGACCGTTTACGATGCGAACGACGATGATGCTATTTCACCCTCCAAGCAGACATCCGCATCCTCTCCCGAGTCCCCCACGGGCCCACCAGAGTTCCGGCATCTCAGACAGGCCCAAGGACATCAACTGCCTCAGCAACCACAACAAACTCGGTTCAAGCAGCATCAACCCGCTTTCCCGCCCGCGAAGGATCCTGCTGCCATCCAGCAGCAAAGACAACAGCAACCGGCCTCTCCACTATCTCCCATATCCCAAAAGTTATCCAGGCTCTCCAGTCTCTCGTTCCTCAGCTCTAGATCTCGAGATTCCGTGAGCAGCAATAAACCCCGACGCACTTCCGTCCGCAATCTCCCAATCTCGCCTCCAATGGGCTCCCCAGACCTTTCGTCAAATCACTATTCAGAAAATCAACCGCTATCACCACGGATCTACACACCAGGTCCACCTCCCCCTAACCCACTCCAGAAATCAAACCGACCGACCCCATCTCTCGAACCCCCGCAACAGAAGGTTCCCACCCCCCTCAATCTCCGCTCCGGTAGCAGCAACTCCATACTTCCATTCCGCGCGTTCCATACTCCCACTACTGCCCCGTCAACGAAAACGACGTTTGTTGAGCGCCGCGAAAGCATGTTGAGAGCAGGCGGCCCAAGGACTGGCATCCCGCACACGCCATATAGTCCCTATATGCCTTTCACACCCATAACGCCCATCACGCCAAGCCATATAGTCACGAAGCGGGATCGGAAGCAGAGGCAAAAGCAGAATGGACTGCGCGTGCAACATGAAGAAGACTTGGTTATGAGCGACGAGGATATGTGGGGGTCGTAGGTGTGATGGCTATAAACGCAACATCTACATCTTATCTTTTTGTTTTCACGGGTGTTTCATAACCATATTCTTCTCCTTCGCGCATTCATTTTCTTATTTATATTCCTATCGTTATTCCCTTTGGCAAGTTATTTTCAATTTTTTGGATATACATTTAGGGTGGCTCACGTCATGATTTCCTTTTATCTTCTTCTCACTTTTGGCTCTTTTCATTAGAGTGGAGTTGATGAATTTTTGGTCTCTTCGTTTTCCCCCTTTATTCTCCATCTCGCATACACGCACTGTTTAATATATACCCTCCGCCTCTAGCATGCTACTTTTCTAGGTATCATCAATAAAGAAGGCACGCTCTGGTGTGCATTTTCGAAATCCATTTTTTATTTATGCCATTACTTGATTTCTAAATGGCAATATTTTGGGATTATTCAGGCAATTTGCCAACACTCCGGCTGATGTCAATTATGACAGATATAGAAAACTCGAATTCTGTATCTATACTTCACCACGGCACAATAGCCCAAAGCCAAATAAAAACCAGTCTGGGTATACGCGCTTCAAATGCCATGTGCAAAAATCAGAAATCCACCTCATCCCATCCCATCCTTCATCTCCACGAAAAGCCCACGAAAACCCATCCAAATGCATCACTTAATACTGATCATACCTCCACTGCATGGACCTCCTCCTCTCCCTCTCCATCAGCGCCAACCCCCCCATCACAACCATAATCTCAAACCCCTTCCCCCTCCCCTCCAGCGCACAATTGAAGATCTCCAACTTGCCCTTCTTCATAAAGCTCTTGAACCCATTATTCGCAAACACAGCAACTATCTCGCCCGTCCCCTCGTCGACAAGCTTATAATTGCTCAGCGAGAGCTTGGAAGGCTTCGAGTCGTCGACGCCGACGCTGTGCGTGCGCTTCCACTGGAAGGCGCGGCGACGGCCGGTATGGTTCTTAATCCTGGTCTGAGACGGGCCATTCCCCTCCTTCTCCTCATCATGATACCCGGCGGTGTCTGTGTCTGTGTCTGGTAGATCAAGACCAACCTCCATATCCAGATCTAATTCATATCTGTATCGAGAGTGATCCTTGCTCTCCCTTGTCAAGTCTTCCCAGATGATATCGTTGCCGTTGTTTTGCGCCGGGTTTCCAAGGCCGATCTTTGTGCCGGTCGAGAAGAGGACGAACTTGCATTGTGCGATGATGGGGGCGGAGGTGGAAGGGCCGGCGTGCATGATCATGTCGGATTTTCCGGGGGTGAAGTAGGAATTGTGCACGTAGTAGAGGGGCTCGCGCTTGGAGGGGGATTTGCTGAGGGTGAAGTGGAAGTGGGCCGGGGAGGTGAAGTAGATGTGGTAGACTGTTGAGGAGGAGGAGGAGGAGGAGGTTGAGGAGGCGGTGGAGGTTGTGGGAGCTTGGGAGAGGGTGTTGTCGGTGGTGGGCTCGGACATGATTGTGATTGTTCTTGATATTTGGGAGCTGTTGGGTAGTAGTTAATGGGTTTGGTTTCTCCTTTGGTAACTTATTTTATTAGTTATTCTACGGAGTAGAAGAATTTCCTCTGTCTGAATTGAGGGCTTCAGCCGCCATATTTATATTCACGAAAGTGTTCGTCGGATGCGAAATATTGGGATAACTCTCCTGGGAGCTCGCTGGCCTTCGTCGATCAGCGTCATATCTCGTTCCGGCGGGGCGCCTGACAAGAACCTAATCTGTGATTGGAGTTAGGACGGAGATTTTGAAGCCGTTCATCACAGCCTGGTGAGCAGACGAAGTAATACGAGCAAGGCCGATGCGCCGATGGCAACGAGCCTTGGCAGCTTGGCAAGGCGGGATGAGCAGAAGCCGATGAGACTGCTGGAAATGTTTTGTTCTCTCAACATTTCAAGTTCTCAGTCCTGTTGAATATCAATTTTATTATTCTCAATTATGTTTGGCGTCGAAGTTGAGATGAGGTTGGGCCTCGGCTTGGACTTCCTCTTTCGTCATCTAGCCCTAATTCGGGCATCTGGCTAGTATTTATGTATAGACAAGAAAAACATCGAACAAGATATTGATTGATATTGATATTCACACTCATATTACAGGGAGATTCTCCATCGCCTCGCAGCCACGCCGGCGGAGATAATTATCTCTCCATGCACGATGCCGACATCAATTCGCTAGTCCACGCAGGCCCGTCTTCCGTGTTTTCCGCCACCAGGGACATTCCAGCATCCAGGCCCTAAACAAATGCCATGACGCCGTGGATGAGGGGCGGAATCTAGAGCACTACATATAGCTGGTGTGTCGAGCAAACTTTTCTACCTTTATGCCAGACGGTGGGCCGTTTGCTAACCACGACCGTATACAGCTACTCTCGACAGAACCATGCCCCTCACCGTCCTGGGAGAGACCGACGTCCACAATCTTCTCCTTTCCCTAACGCGGGATGAAGTCCTCGAATTACAGAAGAACCTGGGAGATGCTCTCCGGGAATACTCCACCGGAAACCAAGAAGCAGGCTGCTGTTCGGAGTACCAGCCGCAACGGACTGCCATTACCAGAAACAATGGCTTGACTACGATATTCATGCCCGCCAGCACGGGCAGCAGTATTGGACTCAAGATCCTGTCCGTCCCCGATATCCCCGTCGAGCCGTTTCCTACAGTAGAGCCGGAACCCTCATCCTCCCACCGGCCATCCATCCCCTCGATACTCGAATCCCGAACCTCCGTCGATTCAACTCTGTCGAAGCTTAGCTCCCTTTCCCTCCCATCAACCACAGATAGCAGCAGCGTCTCCGACGCTACAACCGCCGCAACCCTCACCTCCCCTCCCGGTAACCTCACCCTACTAGATACAGCGGGCAAACCGACCGCCCTCTTGAACGCCCGCGAATTAACAAGCTTCCGCACCGCCCTCGCCTCCCTAATACTGTTCAACAAGCGCAAGCATGTCCACACCATCACCGTCTTCGGCGCCGGCCTCCAAGCATACTGGCATATCCGCCTCGCTCTAATCCTCCGTGGCTCAGAAATAAAGCACGTGAACATAATAAACCGCTCCTTCGAGCGCGCCACTAACCTGTTTCGCGAATTCTACTCCGCCGTCAACTCCAAGTGGCGGCTAGACGTGAAATTCTCCACCTTCAGCCCCGATTTCGTCGAATATGAGCGCCTGCTACACGAAGGCGTGCGCAAGGCAGATGCCATATTCTGCTGCACGCCGGCCCTCGAGCCGCTGTTTCCCGGCGAGCTGCTGACGGCGGGCGATGGGCGGCGGAAGGGCAGGTATATCAGTGCAATCGGGTCGGTGACGCCGTTTATGACCGAGTTGGATCCGAAGGTGCTGCTCGATGCGGTTGAGCCGCACCATCACCATCGTCTTCCGCACCATAGGCATCCCCCGCGTGGAGGCGCGGTTATAGTTGACAGTCTTGATTCGTGCATGAGGGATGCGGGGGAGATTGTGCAGGCGAAGCTGAATGCGAAGCAGCTAGTGGAGATTGGGGAGTTAATGATGCTTAAAGCGGAGAGGGTGAAGGAGCGGGGAAGGGAGTATGGTGAGGGGGATGGGGAGATAGGGAAGGATGATAAAGCACTGTTGGAGTGGATTCGGAAGGGGAATGTGATATACAAGAGTGTTGGGCTGGGGTTGATGGATTTGGTGGTTGGAGGGGATCTTGTGGCGTTGGCTACGGATAGGGGGGTTGGCACTAGGATTGAGGACTTTTGAATGGATATTTATAGAATGAATGCGATTTGGGGAATGTGGGAGTAGACAGCAACTATTTATTCGGGTGAAGTAAAATCGATAACCCTCTAGTGTTGTAGTGATACCTTGTAGTTGTAGCACGCTGCTTTCAGGGGCTAGCCAATTCAGCCCGTCAAGGACATGTGTAGATGATGAAAAGGAGAGGTATGTTTAGCAGGAGAGAGTGGGAGAAAACTCTCCTAATTGAAAAGAGGATTGAAAATAGGAAGACTATCTCTTTACATTTAATTACAGGACCAGGTGATTCTTTATATCCCTCCTGCGAATCTAGAAAATTGAAAAAAAGAAAAAATAATATACATACGACAGCCGGGATCCAGCCGACCGGCGAGTGGTTCAAGTACAGCTAAGCGGACGGGAAGCCCCGTTTTCCACTCCCTATGGCCGTATGTAATAGAACGTTTAACGACAAGACTTGCATTCTCCCACGAAATCTCGAAATATCAAGTTCTCATGAATACGGCATTGCACACACATAACTATCTCACTTGGCCAAAATAATTTTCCGTATGATGGTTGCCGCCTCATTCACGCTCCGAGTGAGTTTTTCAGCTGCCCCCGTTGGGCAGTTAAGACTGATACGCGTACTACGTAGCGAATCAACGTTAGCAGCTAACCTACCATCGAGGGGTTGAGAATGAAAGGGGGAAACTCACTGATCATCCCAGATTGTATACCTTATCCTCAGCACATTAGGATCCAACGGCGTCGTTATGCTCTCCACCGTGCCATGGTTCATGTTCGTTATTGTGAAGTCCATGCCCCTCATTAGGAGCGCATCCTCGTACACGCTCGCCTTGGGCACGTCGGCCGGCCATTCCTGCTCCATGATCGTAAATAGCCGGAAGAACCCCTTCCCATCCTGGGCTTCGCGCAACCGACGGCTGACGTCCCGCGCCGCCATCAGCATGAGCTTGCGCTTGTGCTGCGCGGGTATATCGCCTTCGCCGCTACCGGCGGCTGCCTCGCAGAAGGCTCGCACCTGTTTCGACGCCATCTGAACCAGGTCGTGCCGCCCATCGTGGAACTGCGCCAGCATAACTGGCTGCCAGTTTGGAATGACGCGCTGTCCGTGATATAGGTAAAGCGCTAGTTGGCAGAGGATATCGTAGACGCCCTTGATTGGAACCTTGCTATCGCTAAGAATGCGCGAGCCGAGTGTGGGGAGCTCGTAATTGACGAAGTCGCGCGATGCACTGTCCTCAAGCCACCGGTCGCGAAGTGTGGCGATGTGTGTGTCAAGGCTTGAGGGAAGAATCAGCGGGATCTCCTCCGGTGCTGGCGCTTTCGGCGGCTCCTTGGCGGACGGCTTGTAACTCGCAATAGCGTTATGCATGCGTTCGTACAGGGCGGTAGGTGTTGTACCATCAAGGTAAGAGTGCTCAACAATAATGCCCGAGTTGCCGTTGGCAGAGATGACGAATTGAACAGGCTTATCGTGCCAGCGGTTAAAGCCGTTGCCCAGCTTGCCTTGCTTTGCGTGGTCTTCGAACGTGGTGGGGCTGTTATCATCGAGATTGACTGCAAACGCGGCGGACTCGATTGTCTGGAAGTAGTGAGCGTTGGCGGGGCTGACTGACAGCAGCTCGTCCCGTACCTGAAATGCCATGTTAGTGAGACCTTGAGGGAAAAAGGGAAAAATGTTCGTCGGTGAGACGGATCATGAACCTGGCTTAACAGGCTACTTACTCTTGCCCATGAATCGCGATTGTCACCCGTCAAAATTCCTGCCCAGGTCCCTTCATCTTGAACGTGCTCCAGAATAGCCGTCATGGCGGCTCTTAGAGTGTCGAAAGACACGGGCGTGTCTCCATCCTGCAGGGGAACTTGGAAGAGTCGACCACGTCTAAACACGACACAGTAGTCACCGGCTCCCTTCCTTGTCTCGTCCATCCCAACGTGAGGATGACGGTACGTATTGAACATCCATTGCAGCTGAGCCTGGCAGACAGGCGTCTCCATGAGGAATAGAGGCTCCACCGTCCCATTATCAATGTTCTTTTTGAACTGGAAAGCCGTGACGGCAACCAATGCAGCGCGCTCGGCCTGTGTGTGCGGAATGGGACTGGGGTGGTCCATGACCATGAAGCTGGCATACTGAAGAGATTGTCGCATGGGCAAGTAGTAGGCCTGGGATATGCGTTTCGAAATCCAGTTGCTTACTTTTGGATCACGGGCGTCCTTCTGGATCGCTTGGTAGATCTGTTGGCCAGTGCTGCCCGGTGCCAGGAAGTCTTGCACGGCCGCGCGAAGATTCTCGACTTCGTCGTCGCCTAGAGCAAAGTGGGCGATGTTGTCGACATGGTTCTGCAGGGCGACGGCCAGATCTGGTACTGGCTGCCGGGCCTCATTAGGAGGCAGGGGACAGCAATCCAGGCCTTCGATGTCCGTGTCGTCAGGTTGAGAAGCGGAGCCATTCTGAAGAAGACTTGGGGTTTTAGCTGCCTCGTCTCGTTCCGATTCCTGGTTCTGCGCCTGCTTGCTGAGGTTTGCAGGGACGATCTTGGACCTGGACGCCAGCAGCTCGGCCAGGTGCGTGATACTCCGCGCGCTGGTCATTTCCGACACTTGAAGGGTGACCTTAAAAGTGCGCACCATCCAGTTCTTCAGCTCGATTGATACAAGCGAGTCAAGCCCATATGACGAGAGGGTTTGGTGGGGCCCAACATCATCAGCCTCAAGATTAAGGAACCTGATGAATTTATCAACCGTCGTCTCCGTTATCACGTTGACAGCCTCGTCAAAACTAGTGGCAGCTTGGAGCAGAGGCTCAACCTCGCGCTTAACATTAGAGTTTTCTTCATTGGGATTTGAGGCCTGCATCTGGGGAATTGTCCGGAACATGGCAGCAAAGCGGTCGTCTCCCGTGCCCTTGCTCATCGACTGCCTGTCAAAGCCCATGAGTGAATGTAAGAATGGCGGGTCCAACTTGACAGAAGAATTCATGGCGTAGTCCATAAGCTGCCGCAGTTCTCCAACGTCGAACACCATAGATATTTGGAGGACAAAACTCCGGGTCGCGGCTTCTATTGCCTCACGTGCCTGCGTTTCGTCGACAACAGGAAGATCGACGGAGACATAGCGAGTTGAGGTTGTTCTCTCGTGGTGCGTCGCGAAATAATCTTGGAACGCATTGGCGGCACTGTAGTTCGCCTGTCCTGGGTTGCCCAGGGCTGAAGCGATAGATGACAGTGTGACAAAGAATTCGAGATCTGGAGAGCCGAACGCCTGGTCTAAATTCAAAGTTCCGGGAACCTTGGGTGCGAGTGCCGCGCTCCATTCTTCTCTGGTCATCTTAGCCAGTGGGCGGTCCTAATATCACAGTCAGCTTGCTTCGTGGATCTCAACAGACTACCTATAATCCCCTAGTCTAGGCGTCAATATAAGTTTGTACTAACCCTAATGACCATTCCAGCGTGGATGAGTCCCCGAACTGGAGGCAGAGATTGTCGGCAATACTCAGCAGTCTTCTGAACGCTCTGTTCGTCTGTGATGTCGCATTGCAAGATGTGAAGCCGCGCTCCTAGTGCCTCCAACTCGGCCTCCCATGCGGCTCGCTCTTCGTCGGCGAGCCTTCGGCGCGAGAGAGTTATAATGTGCCCGGCGCCGCGTGCAGCCAGATGCTTTATCAGTATGCGGCCAACCGCTCCAAGGCCACCTGCAACGATGTATGAGCCGTCTGACCTGAGTTGGGTAGCAGGCGGTGAAGGCAAGATCGCCTGGACCATCGTATCTTCTGCAAAGTCTACCACAACTTTGCCAATATGCTTCCTCTCTGAGATGAGCTTAAAGGCCGACTCAAGTTGATCGATGGGGAAGACATTGAGGGGTTGGACTGGCTTGAGTACTCCCTGTGCAAATAGAGCCATGACCTTATCCGAAACACGATAGAACACCTCTGGCCGCTCGTCAGCAAGGACCGGCAAATTGACTGAGGCGAACGAAACGTTCCGCTTGAATGGAGCCATGCTGATGTATCGGTTCTTGTCAATATCTGTCCTCCCAAGCTCGATATGATATCCGAAAGAGGCAACACAATCCCACGACTCTGCCAGCATCTCGCCAGATGTCGAGTTGAGAACCACATGAACACCTTTGTTCCCTGTGAGCCGCATCAAATGCCGCTTCAAGTCGCTTGGTGCGGCACGAGAGGAAAGGATATGGCTCTCAGGAATGTTGAAGGTGTCTAGGAGGAACCGCTTCTTCTCCTCACTACCAACAGTGACAAAGACCTCGGCGCCCAAATGCCTTGCAAGCTGTATAGCAGCCTGGCCGACACCCCCTGAGCCATAATGAACCAGCACCGTCTGTCCAGGCTCTAGATGTGCAACGTTTACAAAACTGTAGTACGCCGTAGTAAACGCCACCTGGATCGATGCCGCTTCTGCGAAGCTGATATTTTCTGGCAGGACATGCGCTTGGTATCCGCTCAGCCGGGCATAGCTGGCAAACGGCTGGGCCTGCATGCCAACAACGCGGTCACCAACCTTGTAGGTGCGCTGCACGAACTCGCCAGACCCAACGGCCGTGACAACGCCGGCGCATTCGCCCATGAAGTTGGACAGCTGGCCGAAGGCGCACAAAACGTCGCGATAGTTAACGCCGAAGGCCTTGGAATCTATCTGGATCTGCTCGCTACCCAGGGGGGAAGATGCGTCCGTATCGTGAACAAATTGGATGCTGCTCAGGCGGCCGGGCGAGGCAATGTCCATCCTCAATGGGAGAGCCGGATTCTTGAACAGTTGGGGGGAAAGGTGGCTGCGGCCGTTGACGAGGTCTGTCCATTGATTGAACTGCTTGTCGGCATATGTCCTAGGGATCAAAAGTCTGCCGCCGCTGAGCGTGAATTCGTCATCGGCCGTATCACCGAGATCGATCGCAGGCTCGAGGAGTAGTTGCGAAACTCGCTGGACCTTCTGGACTAAACGGCCGACATCATCGCCAGTGCGGACGAGCTCCGTGACATCGAGAGTGATGAACCTAACACCTTCGTTTTCCCGCCGGACAACGCGAGCTAGACCGGTCACCAGGCCTTTAATGGGATTAATCTGTGGTCCGCCATCTTCCTGGAAGGCAATCCAGATGATGTTGCTGCAATTGACAAGAAGATTCTGAAAGCGGCCGTACATCTCTTGGCTGGGGTTCTTAAGAACGGACGAGCTTGCGCTGTCAAGAACCACGTAAATGGTACCATCAGCGGCCCCTAGTTCAACGTTGGGAAGAGCATCCCATGTGTAGCCAGTACTCGAAAAAAGTCCAGTTTCACGGAATGCGGATGCGAGGGCATCACTTGCCAATTGTCCCATGGATGAGGCTGGGTTGAAGATCACCGATACGGAGTCGATTAGTGGGGTTGAGTCGACCGAGTTCTTTTCCTCGACAGCTTTTGATATAATCAAGGACGCTCGCGCAAGCGGGCCGTCGCAGTCTGGAGAGGCAAACTCGATGCCGCCAAAGGAGGTCTCCAGTAGTAGCTCGTGCCATTGTTTGGTAGTCAGCAAGGGGGAATCTTTCCGCTCGTCAACGAAGTCCCACCATCTAGTTACTTGTCAGAAAGCACATTCCAAGAGGGGATTAATACTTGGTTTACTTACCCAGGTAAACTTCCAAAGATTGTTCCGAGACTACGACTGGCGCCTGCCGTGCTCTTATTGAACTCGACAAGCAGCACTCTGCCGCCAGGCTTCAGTAGCTTTCTGACATTGGTCATGGTCTCACGCAGTGATTTTGTTGCGTGGAATACGTTGGAAGCCACGATCAGGTCATACGTGTTCGCCTCAAAGCCCTGATCCACAGGATCTTTGGAGATATCGAGCGTTCTGTATTCAATAACGGACTTCCACCTATCCAGTCGGTCCTTGGCCGTGTCAAAGGACCCGGACGAGATGTCGGTATACGTGTAGCTCCGAATCAAGTCCAACGTATCTTCGCCCATGTCTTCAAATAGTGGCAGGGTGGCATTTCCTGTTCCAGCGCCGACTTCAAGGATGTTCATTCGCGGGTTCTTGTTAGTCAACAGGCGCGTGTACTGCACCATCTGCATGTACAGCGGCGTCAATGGCCCTTGGTGGTGGAACCGCTCCAAAAGATCGTCAGTTGCAAGCAGCTCGAGCGGGTTGACGCTGTTTGCCAGGATACCGGGGAGGTTGCGGCCAATACAGCCGAGCATTTCGCCCTCAATGCCAGAGCGGGCGCACTGGGCTAGCGTTTCGGCTTTTTCATCATCACCCAGAGATCTACAGATCTTGTGGCAAGCATCGGAATTAACAAATTCGGATATCCAACGCGAGAACTCGCGCAGATGGGGCAGCGGTGCGGTGTCAGGGTTCTGCACCATAGACATATCTTTGACATTGTCGAGGTAGATGGCTGTGGCCTTCTCTATGATGCCAAGCTGTTCGACTAACGCCGAGTCCTTAGCCATTTGTGGTTGAACAAGGCGCGTGAACGAAGACTCGCAAAGGAGGTCCGGGTCGTCATGCCAGTGCAGCCGGTAGTTATGTTTGCGCTCGAACGGGAGCGACGAGGTCGTGCTTGCTCCCTCGCCGACGGCGCGCATCACTAGTCCTCTCGTTGAGCTCACGAGCTCCAGCTTACCGGTGGCAGAGTCGTGCTGGAAGACAAAGACATTTCCACGGGCTGCAGTCTTGTCCTCGGCCTTGAGCTCCATAGCCATGATCATCTCGTCGCCCGGCTTGCTTGAGATATGGCTGGTGAGGACTACTTCCTCTGTGCTGACGGGCATTAGGGGTGCATTGGTGATTTCCCTGTGGAACACGGCGGGAACCATGTGGTTTGACGCATCCAGCGTTGTCGGGTGTATCAGATGCGGCTGGAAATATCCCGAGGGCATCGATTGGGCGATGTCTGGGACCCGAAGCTTGGAGAGCGCAACCCAGGATCCGATATAAGCTTCGGACAAGAGGGCAAAACTAGGTCCCCAATCGTTGCCTCCTGCTCTGCGCTCATCGTAGAAAGTGTCCATGTTCAACTTCTCCTGAGCCCGTGCCTGAACCCTCTCAAGTGCTTCGAATGCCTCTTCGACAACTGCGTTATGTTCCTTGCCAAAAGCGCGAGCAGACTCTAACTCGACGCGAACGGTGCCTGAGATATGCGACGCCCACGTCTGGTCCGCCTGCAGGGAAAGAATCCGGATAGTGTACCAGGGGCTATTCTCGCTTACCTTGGACGGGCTGAGAATCAACTGGACCTCGATGTCGTCGCCGGGACCATCGGTTGACTCGACAGGCAGGATGATGGGGCGGACGATGCGCACATCGCGTATTATGGTTTTGGCAATCTTGACCTCGGAGTCGGGGTTCTGCATTTGCACGAGCTGCTTCATGCCCTCTACAATCATAGTGCTATATCCAGAACCTGGGAAAATAACCATGCCATCCACAACGTGGTCCTTGAGCCACGGAAGCCTCGGAACGCTAAGATGATGCCGCCAGCGAGGCTCGTCAATTGGACTCATGACGTCGTACACGCCGAGCAGGTCATGATACGGGAAATTGCGTAGTCGGTGGTCGCGGCTGAGCCTCGACTCGGCCCAGTGCTGAACCCGGTGGTCCCACGGGTACGGTCGAAGGTCGTCGACTACGTGCTGGGGTTGAGTGAACCACTTCTCGAAGTCCACCTTGGCCCCCAGCTCGAAGAGTCGGGCTGTGGCAGCCGAAAATGAGTCTGTTGAGTTTTTGCCTCGGGACAGCGGGGCCACATAGGCGGACTTGAATCCTGAAATGGTTGAGAGGATCTGGTTGATGGGGCCCTGCAGTGCAGAGTGCGGCCCAATCTCGATCAAGATATTGGCCGCGTCAGGGGATCCTGTCGCTGCCATGCTCCGGGCCAGACCCGTCACGGCGTCGTTGAAGCGAACCTGATACAGGGGTTAGCGGCTGACGGCAAGTTGAGAAAGGATTGCATAACTACCTGAGAGACTAAATTCTCGACCCAATATGCTGGCCCGAAGCCAGAAGTTTTCGCGACCCCGGTTACAGACGAGTAAAACTCAACGTCGCTTTGGGTCTCGTTGCTAGAGAGGTCTCCGAGTGACTGCAGATAGGAGGCGGCTACTTTTTCCATATGGTGCGAGTGATAAGCTGTTTCGACCTTGAGTTTGCGCGCAAACACGCCGGCGGCCTTAAGCATGCTCTCAATATAGTCAATGGCAGGCTCGTCTCCCGACAGAGTCGTACTAGCAGGGCTGTTAACGCAGGCAACTGTAACGCGGCCTTTTTCGCTGTCGAGGTTGGCTGCTTTTATGGCGTGGGTAGCGGCCTGCTCGCCATACCCCGTGGCCAGCATCGATCCGGGCAGCGCATTCAGCTTCTTAGCTACAGCAGAATATCGCCCTCGGATGAATGAGCTGGAGGCGGAATCCGCGTCAGTATATACTGCATGTGAAACAACTAAAATCAGGGGGACATCAGGGATCTTGACTTACGCCATGACTGCGCTGTCTCGTGAAAGGGCCCCAGCGGCGTATGCTGCGGCAATCTCGCCAGAGCTGTGTCCTGCAACAAACTGGGGCTTGATGCCGTAGTGGGCAAGCATATCTACCAGCGCTATCTGGATAATGGTGGTTGTGGGTTGTGCAAGCTCGCTCTCATTGATCCGGGACCCGTCCTTGTCTTGTTTGCCCAACTCTTGTACTAGGTCCCATTCGCAACCCAGATTCCCGAGTATCCGAGACGACTCTTGGATGGAGTTTTTGAAGATGGGCGAGGACGTCATAAGCTCGACACCCATGCCTGCCCACTGGGCACCCTGTCCGGTGAAGACGAATCCGATCTTCGCTGATGGGGCTGCTCGTGTCTTGGAGATTTTTCCCCCATCCAGTGCTGCTGTAAGCTGCGCCACGTCGGAGGCCACGAAGGCTTTCCTCCACCTGAACAGCGACCTACGACAAGAGAGGGTGTAGGAAAGGTCTTTTAAGTCAGAGGCGGAAGCGTCTCTGCCTGCAAGCCACTCCCGGATCTGCGCCGGCATAGCATCGAGGGCGACCTCTGAGCTAGCCGACAGTGGGAACAGCAGCGGCATGCCCGATGCCGATGCCGCATCGTCGGCTTCAATTCCTCGGGCTCCATGACTCCCGTTGATACCGTTGGTTCCGTTGGTTCCATTGACTCCATTGACTCCGTTGGCTCTGTTGATCCCGTTGACCCCGTTGATCCCGTTGACCCCGTTGACCCCGTTGACCCCGTTGACCCCGTTGACCCCGTTGACCCCGTTTGACGTGAGATGAGTGTTGTTGTCTGCGAGGAACTGCTCCAAAGATTCCAGGATCACATGGGCATTTGTGCCGCCGTAGCCAAAGGAATTGAGTGACACTCTGACGGCGCCCGTTTCGCCTTCGGGAACTAGAGGTAGAAGCTCTAGAGGTACCTGGTAGGTGTCAGTATGGTGACGTTCGACAATATCTATGCGAATGTAGTTGGGTGACAGCACTTACCGAAATTTGTCTCTCGTCTAGTTTCAACCCTGGCTTGGGCTCGATAAAGTTCAGGTTTGGTGGGATTTGTTGCTTCTTGAGGACCAGAACCGATTTGATCAGTCCGGCGAGACCGCTGCTGGCCTCCGTGTGGCCTATGTTGGTCTTCACCGAACCGACATACAAGTTTCGGGTCCTGGGCTTTTCGCCAAATACGTGACCCAGAGCCTGCGCCTCAGCGAGGTCGCCCGCTTTGGTTCCCGTGCCGTGGGCCTCGACATACGGTGTCTGGTGCGGGTCGAGACCAGCACCAGCATACACACTCCGAATCAAAGCTTCCTGGGAATCCGGGTTCGGGAGTGTGATCCCATTTGTTCTCCCGTCTTGGTTGCCTCCAGAGTTACGAATCACCGCGTGAACTGTGTCGCCGTCCTGAAGGGCGTCTTTTAACCGCTTGACGATTACGGTGGCAACACCTTCTCCACGACCGTAGCCGGCTCCTCTGTTATCAAACATATAGCACTTGCCGTCTGCATTAAGCATACTGGAGGAAAAGCAGTCAGCGTTGGCCAGCTATAAAAGTTCCAAAACCGAGTTGGATTCACGTACCCGCCTGCGCTCATGACCACGTTCTGATCAGGGTGCAATAGGACTTCCGTTCCGCCCACAATAGCAATCCGAGAATGTCCCGCCCTGAGGGCGGTGCAGGCTTCATGAAGGGCGACCAAGCTACCAGACTTCAAAAGAAAAAAACGTTAGCTCTGTGGTCATTACTTTGCGAGGATCGGTCAACCTACGCAGCCAGTGTCGATAGTCATAGAGATTCCGCGAAGATCGAAGTGGTGCGACACGCGATTTGCCGCTATGGCCTCTCCATTCCCTGTGATGTGGAATTGTGACAATCCCTCGAGGTTTTTATATCCCATCCGATCAAAGTCGCGAGCGAAAAGGGCGGCATATACCGCCGTATCAGAGCCCTTGAGGCTCTCTATAGGAATACCAGCATTTTCCAAGGCTTCGTAGGTCGTTTCTAAGAGCATCCGCTGCTGGGGATCCGTGGCGTCGGCCTCGTTGGAGCCAAAGCTGAAGAATTTCGAGTCAAAGTCTGCGACGTTTTGGCTCATGAAGTACCCGCTCTTTGAGTTGTATGCTTGGATAGAGGTGCCATCGGGATGGTAGAAGGAATCTGCATTCCAGCGGTCCGCTGGCACAACCGACCACCCCGAGCTGCCTGTGCTCAGCAGCCGCCAGAAATCCTCGGGGTTCCCTACGTCTCCGGGAAAACGGCAGCCTATGCCGATGATAGCAATCGGTTCGGGGTCTGCCATTGTGTATCGATTGTTAAAAGCGCTCCGAAGAGGAAGCCAGTTAACACGCTGTGAGGTAGAGTGGGTGTGATTCTGGGAACTCGGGTTTGCATTTGACATTAACCTAAGTCAGGGGGGTATCAGTTGGCTATTAAGAGGGCGTGTCTCCTAGCCACCGCCCCAGCGTCATGAGCTTGAGCCAACATGCCGAGCATTGGCAGCTCCGAAGCTTACTGCATATTGTCTTCGATTTCCTCAACCCCATGCTGTAATTGAAGTGGTTGTCTGCGTAGGCTATAGGGTGGGGTGGGATGGCGGGGTCTTTTTACCCGCGATGCCATGACGCAGCGAGTGTAAGGGGTAGCTAGTTAGTTTACCAGGGCTTGGATAAGCTGCAGAATGTAATTATCCGGTCTCCGGCTATCCGAGTCGGCCAGTCAACCGGCATCTAGGGGTCAACCCCGGCTTATGATAAGGAATTGTTTGGATTGTACGTACAACCCGCGGGTGGTACGGTCCGCTGGGGGGCAGCTTTTGGGGCGGGGGAGGGGCAGAAAAGGCCGCAGGATGAGGGCCGAGCAAGTAGTGCAATGGAAAAACAAGGATCCGGCTGAACTGGGGAATATTAATATAATTTAATATGAAGAAAAAAAGCTCCGGAATCCGCGTCAGCATGGTTGCGGGCCGGGCTCCCAAAACTGTGGATTGCGTGCCCGCGGTCCTGCAGCTCATCAGTTTATGAATATCCAGCTAGCTTGCATCCAGCAGTGTTTGTTTCACAGCTGAACTGCCGGAGGAGAGGTGCCCATATCGGCGAATTGAACCCTGCACTGGTCCACTCTCTCGCCGCTGGCCCCTGGGGGTTAAGTTAGTTAGTGGCTTCGGGTCTGGAGCGGTGGCTGACGAAACACCCACCCATGTTGGATCTTTCATTCTCCAGACACCGGAGACTCCTTCATGGAGCTGCTACAGCCTCCAGGATGGCATGGTGCAGGATTGAGGCAGAGCAGGCCAGGTCTGTTGCGGTGTTGGAGGTTTGCAGTGGAAGAACTTGAAGTTGGAATAAAGTCGGCTGGGAACCTTACCTAATTAGGCGAACCAGCCTCACAGCCTATGAGAATCCAGCGAACTCGTTTATTTATAATCTGCCGTCGCTGCTCAACGATTTCCCCTGTTTGCCGGCTCGATATGGGATTATTTGCTTCATGATAAAACAGTACAGATCTACTAGTCTGGATGGGATATCTAGTAGTTATCTCTCAAACATAGCCTAAACACCGCAAACTTCTCGATTCTAGCGACTTGCTGCTGCAACCATGGAGACATCCCTCCAGTCTCCTGATTCAATGCCACAGCAGATACATACGAGTATTTATATGATTCTATGCATTCCACATGCTCAGCAACCCGCCTGCAGAATCCCCCCGGCACCGACAAGCCGCTAGCAGAACCCCTGCTTCTCGAGCTCGCACTGGACCTGACTGTCTGGATTGGCGCCGAGTGCGATGCCTGGTTGATATACAAGGATATTTACCAAGACCGGTTGTACGGCATTGCCCTTTTGCCTGCTAAGCCCTGTGCGGAACTACATTTCTCCAAACACTTTCTTGGCTTCCCTTCACAATGGATTGTCTCGAAAAGCTGAACCCGACTTGAACCATGTGCAGTTAGTTCTCATCGACGCGGGTGCAAACATCGGTCTCTTCACTCTGTACGGAGTACATGAAGACCCGATACCCCAAAGAAAGCGCACATCTCCGCCTTTGTCCCTGAGGAAAAGGAACTATTGCGCAAAGTGCTGCCAAAGTCGCATTACCAGCGCATGATTGACCGGTCCAGCGTGGGCGCGACGCCTGTCGATGTTCCGCTGGAGAGACTCTCGCGGTTCCGGGACGGGTATCTGGAGCTGAAGCAGATTGATTTGCTCAAAGGTGGATGTTGAGAGCTGGGAGCTGGAGTTTGCTGCGGTGACTGGATGATAGGCATTGGAGGCTGGTGCGGAATGTGATTATCGAGGTGTCTGAGCTGAGCGGGCTTCGGGAGGATAATTATTGAGAAGCTGTGGGAAGCGAAAGGGTTCGTGGTGGATAGACAGTTGACGTCGTGGAGTTTGAAGAAGGTGCTGATGTATGTTTCAATTGCGAAGCCGGGAGAGGGGGGGGTCGAGTAGTTACTCTCTCGCAATGATCAACAAGGACTCAAAGATAGCAAATGTCAAGGTTCGGGGCTAATAATAGTGTCAAGCCATGGAAGACAGGGGTAACAAGTGAGTTAGCAGAAACGACTAGGGGCGGGGAGCGCACATCTATTATAAATTTTTACATACATACCTGCGGGGCAGATAAAAGATATTAAGCCTATGAATTTATCCCGTCCTCTCAGCTTTGTCAAACAGCCGCTTTTTAAGTTTCGAATTAATTAACATGAACAACCAGCCCCACGCGCTTCGCTTCGCTTGCTTCCGGGCTCCTGGCTCCTGGCTTGCACTGCCCCCTGCTACCCTGCTATCCAGCTCCCAGAGAACAGTGTATTGAGGTTCTGAACGGAGTCCGGCGTACAACCTACATTCCGGCCGTCTACTAAGGTGAAATTTTTGATAGTGCGTTTTGCTTCTTATTTACCTTTTTTTTTTCTATAAGTAAGGAGAGGGATTACAAGGCAGGATATAGAATCCTGATTAGATGCTGACCAGCATAAGCACTGCATGTGCACTGGTGCAGGATTCATCTATAGTATCCACTACACAGGGTACCTCATCCTTCTATACACTCAAGCCCAGGATGGATTCGGCCACATATGACGTAGTTATCGTCGGCGGCGGGACAGCAGGCCTCATTATCGCTGCCCGCCTGTCTGAAGACCCCAATCTGCAGGTCGCCGTCCTTGAGTCTGGAGAGGACCACAGCTCAAACCCGCACGTCCAGACGCCCG
Source organism: Onygenales sp. PD_10 (assembly GCA_032988465.1). NCBI lineage: Eukaryota > Fungi > Ascomycota > Eurotiomycetes > Onygenales > Onygenales sp. PD_10. The sequence goes on along the minus strand of JANTQH010000083.1, from coordinate 9,340 downwards.
GCAGCTGGCCCCTGCTGCGAAATGGCCCATTGGATTGGGCGTTCAAGACTTCGTTCCCGGTAAATCAATCTCTCTATCACCCTGAAAGTCGCCGAGGCTGACCCCTTCCCTTTTATCAGTCAGTAGGCGGAACGAAACCGCTTTCCATGGCCCAAGGCCGCATGCTCGGGGGCACAAGCGGGATCAACGGCTTCGTCTTCCAGCCAAGCACCCAATCTAACCTCGATTTCTGGACCGAGCTCGGCAACACTGGCTGGGGGTTCGAGGCCATGGACCGAGCTGTGCGCAAGGCGGTTACTATCCACGGCCCGGCGGGAGGGACGAGCGAGGGATCCGGACCGATTCAACTGGCGGTCAATGAATCGAAGACGGAGGCTATGTGGGTCAAAACTTGGATTGATAGTCTGGCTGAGCTGGGCTACTCTCCCTCCCATTCCTTCTCTGGCACCCAACGCGGCCCAATTACGAATCTTGACGCTGTCGATCCGGTCTCTAGCAAGAGATCCTTCACGGCCAATGCGTATCTTGACCCTGTTCGGTCAAGAGCCAACTTGGCAGTTCTCACAGGATCTACTGTCAACAAAGTCGTCTTCAAGGAAGCCGATGCCGGCGGTGTGCCCATTGCAGATGGCGTTCTGGTGACTGGGAAAGATGGCAAAAAGAGCATCGTCAAGGCACGCAAGGAGGTCATCCTCTCAGCTGGCGTGATCAACTCGCCTAGAATCCTCGAGCTTTCCGGCATCGGCGACAAGTCCCGCCTGCAGCGGCTAGGCATAGATGTCGTCGTCGACAACCCGCATGTTGGAGAAAACTTCCAGAACCACGCCTTCTCCGGCGTGGTGTTTCCCGTCCGCGACGACGTCGACACCCTCGATGCGTTCACCAGAAAAGAGCCCAGCGCAGTCGCTGCAGCTGAAGAGACGTATGCGCAAGGCAAGGGAGGCCCGATCGGAAGAAGCTCGACGCTCTCGAGTGCGCAGATGGCCCTGAGCGAGGTCACGGACGAGCAGGGGATGAAGGAGATCGAGCAGCTGCTGGAGGACGCCGCGTCCGAACCAGCCGGGCCATCGATTGCCACGCCAGCTTTCAGGAAGGCGTGGCAGTCGTACATCAAGCGCAATCTGGCCAGCCCAACGGAGTCGCCGGGGCGCTTCATGTTTGTTGCGGGGTATGCGCCGTTTGAAGCGGAAGATATCACGTATCGCGCCCCAGGGAATCACTTCACCGTCGTCGTCATGCTTTCCACCCCGTTTCCCCGAGGCTCTGTTCACATCGACAGCAGCTCGCACGAGCATTCAGACAAGAACACCGGTATGGCACTGGACGTGGGCCTCCCCGTGCACCCGCTCGACGTAGAGATTCTCACACGCTACGTCATGTTCACTGAAAAGCGCCTGGGCCGGCTCAAGCCCTTTGCATCGCTGCTCAAGCCGCGAAACGAAGAAGATCGCTTCACGGACATCGAGAAGACGAGGGAGTATGTCAGAGCTACCACACATTGGTCGCATCACTTTGTCGGGACATGTTCCATGATGTCGCAGGAGATGGGGGGTGTGGTCGACGACAAGCTGCGTGTTTATGGATGTTCCAATCTTCGAGTCTGCGATGCCAGCATCATCCCGGTGGTGCCACGGAGCAATCCTCAAGCTGTGGTGTACGGGTTGGCTGAGCATGGCGCGGAGATTATCAGGAGCACCATATCTTGACTGGACATGACATACATAGCGTTTTAGAATAACTAGAGGTTAAATATTAGATCACAGTTCCCTCAGTGCTTAATTCTCATCTGTAAAGCAGTGCTCAGGAGGTGTTTAATAGCAGGAAAAGAACGAGAGAAAACTCACCCAATTGAATAGGGTATTGTCAAAATAGGAAGAATATGCCGAGTTGCAAAAATAATCCCCTAGAATCATGCCGTACTAGTTATTCTAACAATATTCTAGAAAAGAAATAAGAAAACAAGCAAATATCCTGGTCAAATCGCGGGCGATGCCGCCGCCACCAAGGGTGACTAAGGCAGGTGGGATGATGACGCCGAGGGGCAAAAACTCAACTCCTGATATAACTGAACTATCAGAAACACGGGAACATCAAGACATCGGCGCTGATTCGGCAGCAGTGTATCTCCTAGATAATACCCCATTGTCTCTATTCCGCATCTGCATTCCTCAATCCCGCCTCCATATCTCTCACACGCAGCTGTTCAATTCCCAATATCTACCCCGCACCCCCATCGTCTATACTCGCCCAGGCATCGAGGCACGAATGGATGTCTAGAGCAAGTTAATACATCGGGCCGCTCAATCGCACGCTGATTCGGCTTGGTCGACTCCCCGGGATGCCGCCTTCATCGACTGTTAACCTCCCCAATGGCCTCTCGCTCACCGTCACCCCCGTGTTCGGAGGCCTCTCATTCAAAGTGAACGAGCTCGTGGTTAATGCCTCCGTCGTGGCGCCTGGCTGGACCATCGTAATCCGAACCGATAGGAGCACTCAAGACCGTGCTTCTCGTTCGCCATCTAGACCAACCAGTAGAGATCGATCTCGAGACGGATCAGAGTCGGTCTCGCCTTGTGGCACTCCGAGAGACGATCGCCCTCATCATCACCACTACCATGGACGCTACACCAAGCCCACACTTAACAATGACGCCATATTTATCTCGTCCATCTCCCTTCCATCGAGCAGGGATTTCAAACCCGCTACCTCGCAGACTCGACAGATCGCCATGATGCTCTATTCAACCCTGTGGTGGTATTTTCACGAACCTCCTCCCGACCCGCACCTCACAACCGAAGAATCGAGTGGGACCCCAGATGCAGGGAAGCCGAAGGGAGACTGGCGGGTCTATATCAAGCCCGAGGGCATTTTTAGGGGGAAACATCTCATGCAGAAACTAGAACGGATGGGTTTAGTGAGGACGGAGGATACGTTCATCGGATATGAGCCGGCAGACAAACCGGACCCTGCCGGCTGGACAAACATGTTCATGACCCAGCGGACTTTCTGGCAGACGGATCCCCGCGTCTTCCTCTTCAAGCTGTCCCCGCAAAGTACCGCCCCGCATACCATGGAATTCCCAAGCGGCAATCGGCCCGGGCTGGAAAAAGAGATAGCGGGTACGTTCGTTGGTAATAGACCTCTTTCTCCTTCAGAAAGCATGTATTATGGAGTGTCTTGCAGTCCAGGCGGGGAGCAGCAGTCTGGCAAGGTTACCGATCCATTTACCTCCGGTAGTAATCTGCCCACGTTCTTCCCGCCGCCTCCAACAGAATACGTTTCCACAGACGGGGTGCGACACCCTCTCCGCCAGAAACCACCACGCCAGGGAGAGGTGTTTTATACTCGCTATATCCCTAGTGTGGGCCAGACGCTATCGTTTCGCGTCCCGGTCTTAACAACCAAGACGCCCAGTATTCTCGGTAGCCTGCAAAACTACCACCGCAAGTCTCGAAGCCTCACGTCACTATCAGCCACAGCCTCGGGAGCCCACACCGCGGGTGAGTTACTCACTGACATCGAGCTATTGTCCAAATGGATGAACAACCCGCGGGTGAGTGCAGCCTGGGGCGTTGCAGGCCCGCAAGAGGTACAGGAAGCTTTCCTCCGTGGGCAGTTTGAGTCGCGACACTCGTACCCGGCTTTTGGTTGCTGGGACGGCCGGCCCTTTGGTTATTTTGAAATATACTGGGTCAAGGAGGACCGGCTTGGCCAGCTAGTACGGGGCCAGGTGGGTAACTATGATCGTGGGCTTCACTGTCTCGTGGGCGAGGAGGAATTCAGGGGCCCGCATCGCGTGCCCATTTGGCTGTCTTCGCTTGTGCATCTCTGCTGGCTGGGGGATGCAAGGACGCAGACAGTGATGATGGAGCCGCGAGTTGATAGTACAAAGTACGTTTCTGTAATTCCCGTGTCCCTTTTATTCCGTGGGTAGCACCGCCCATTTGGCGTTGGCTTCGTTCCACTGCGCATGAATTAACAGCTGTCAAACACCAAACAGGTTCATCAATTACCTCCAAGCGGCGGGCTTTTTCAAAGATGGCGAAGTCACCTTCCCTCATAAACAGTCTGCGGTGATGAAAATCAGGCGTGAGAATTGGGAGGCGCCGGCGTTGTGAATTGTCGATTTTGTTCCTCCTGGACGTGTTTGGATGGATTTATTCGACAAAAAGGGGCCGAACGACAACAACCATCACGCCACGATCGACCAAGTTAATTATTAACTTAGTAGCTAGTTAACTAACTAGTTAACCGATCTCCAATGCTCCATGTCACGAAGAATCTCCACGACCATATCCTCAACCACCTACCTCACCACACCAGCCTCCGACGTGATAACATAGCCCCATCTCCTCTCTTTCTTCTATAACATACATACATCCCATCTCTGCATATAATTTCGCACTCGTCTGCTCCCTCTACTCTGCATGCACGACTCAACGATGCCTTTCCACGACTGAATACGACCGACCGCCCTCCCTACGAAGTAAACGACAAAAATTCCCCGCTTGTCTACTATTTAAATGTGCAATCTATTCCTGTTTTTATTTTGTTTTATTCTATTTCATTTCATTGGACTTTTCATATTTACTAAAGGCATTTTGGCGGTTATTCGAGGGATGTTTGGTAACTATATAAGCACAACAGCTGATTGCATAAAATACATAAATCTGTTCCATCTGAGGGATGAAAATTATATGATGAGGATATCATTGTCTATTAAACATTTCCATTTTCTTATTCTTATTCTTATGCTTATGCTTATGTGGAGAATCCGTGGATATGAACGGAGGAGGCGACAGAAAACTCTATTCCAAGAACTCATGTCTATCTATCTTTTGCAGGTTTTGCTAATGTCTGTACATACATGGGACGCTCAGAAGAGGCCAGTGTGCATAAGCGGGTGCCCGCTTGAATCTATTATCAGGGTCTATTTATCCTGACCGTAACACCTGGCATCCATATCCTGCGATGCCTCGAATGGCACGGGACGGGCGCCTGGGGGGATGGCTCGCTGAGGACAATGCGACAAGCCTACGCTTTCGTCGGTGAGGAGGCAGGCTATTGGTCGCGGGAGTCATAGCTGAAGCGGTCACTGGGAGTAGCTCATTCTGGCACGACCATGTGGCTGGCAGGGTTGGTTCCCAACGCCCCCGTTGGTGCCGCGGACGGTCTATCCTTCGATGACATTGTCCTGGGTCGTAGACGGATACAGGAGGGGTTCGCTGGTGAATCTAGCTCGTTTCGTGCGGATTGCAGGGTGAGATATGCAGGGCGGGATGAGATGATCAAGCCTAGCAAATAATGTGGCGTCTGAGTCTGGAGGCCGGATATATTGCAGGCTGATTTGATGGCTTCGTAGAGTGGATGGAGAATCACCCACTGGTAAGCTGGATAGCCTCCATCTGCCTCATAAGTGTCGAGCTGCTTTCCTCCTCCTCGATGCCCACAGCGACTTCAATCGAGGTCTTCGGCCGGTTCTTATTTAGTCCCTCTAACAACATGCAAGCCTTGCATATCTTCTGACTCGCGAGATACCCGCACCGCTCGCACTGGCCCATTGTCTGCAACTTTAGAGGCTTTTGGCCCTTGACGCGGGCGGCACCGTTCACCCTCGCCAATGAAATCTCAGTTTCGTTCGCGGCCGCTGTTTGGTTTTCTGCTAGTCGTCTTTCCATATCGGCCATTTCCCCGCCGCTTGTTCGTCCGTTTTGACTACCGCATCCACCGGCTGCGTAGTCATCTGTCTGTCCGTTGGTGGCGGCGGCGCCTGCGCATTTGCCTGATCCACTGATTTCCGGAGGCACTAGCCTGGCCATATCCTCTCCACTCCGGACGATATCCAATATCGAGCTTGGGCGGATCTTCTCCAGATCTTTAATCAGCGTCCGCGCGCTCCCTCTAAACGCCTCCGGCGAATAGATACACTCGGTACTAAAGTAATCCAACTTCTTGTGATGCGCATACAACACGATCTCCTTCTCGTATGCGTACTTCAGGGGCTTGCTCCGCTTAATCTCACTCGCGGAAGACTCCGTAACAATACTCGTCGCCCTGGCCAACCGCGGCAAATCACCGCGCAGCAAATTCATCATAACCGTCTCTGCAATATCGTCCGCATTATGCCCCGTAACCACATGTTTGATATCCAGTCTCGCCGCACCGCGATCCAGCGCCTGCCGACGAAATACACCACAATACGTGCAGTTCCCTTTCTTCCCAATCTCCGCAACAACCTGATCCATCGTCCAGCCGTATAGCTCTCCGTACCCCAGAATCTCCAACGGCATCCCATACTGCACCGCGTTGCGCTTCACCGTCTCCAGACTGTCATCCCGATACCCCTTGATGCCCTCATCAATAGACAGCAGCATGAGCTCCAGGCCATAATTGTACCGCTCGTTCAGCGTCTTGAGGACTGAGGCTAGCACGGTGCTGTCCTTGCCACCACTGGCGCCGATGGCGACGCGCTCGCCGGGATAGAACAGGCCGCTGGCGGTGATGGTGTCGTGGATTTCGGTTTCGAAAATGTTCAGGAAGCACGGCTTGCAGAGCTTGTGTCGGTTCTTGGGGCGGATGATGAGGGCGCGGGCGGCTTTGCAGTTGTAGCAGAGGGAGGGGGGCATTTTTGATGGCGGGGGTGGTTTCGTTTCTTAGGTTCGTTCGTTGTATTAGGAGAAGGGTCGTCCACGCGGGTATATTATATATTCTGATAATATCCTGGGAATATGAGCATGGTAATAATCTAGAAAGCGCTTGTATGGAGGCTTTCAACAGTAAAATTGAGACGTGGTTGAAGGCTGCTTTTGACTCAGACGGATTTGCTTAGGTCAGCAGGTGCCGGCTTAGTCATAAATTAGTCACTGAAGTTTCAGGGGCAAACCCCAGCTCAAGGGCCAGGTAGACTAATTTATCCATCCAGTTCAATCCAATATTTCCAACCGTTCTCGCTATTCAAACGGTCCAAAAACCCGCTCTCGCCGCAGCGCAAAGGCAACCCCGCAGAACACGGCGGCCGCGAAGGCCGTCAAAACCGCTGCAAAGAGAAAGTCACTGCCGTCCTTACTATTTGGTGAATATACAGGAACCCTACAGTTAGGAATATACTACCGGTTAATGCAGTTGGGAATATACAGGAACTCTACCAGTTAATGCATGCTGAACTGCCTTGGCATGAAAGAAATCAAGGGAATAAGATTCCTGCCAACCCTTCTGCTCATTCAGCTCCCCCAAGTCCCAAGGGTCAACTCTCATCCTACCCGAACCCCCAAGAAGCACTGCAGCAGGGGAGCACATACAAACGGTCTCCCTAAAGCTTGCCAACATTGTGGCCAAGCAGAAGGGTCATATATCACATCCTTGATTTCATACCCCACTTTCACTTTCCAAAGGATACCGACCCTTTGCCATAAGCAGTGGGATATTGAGCGCCTAGCTGCTTCAAGGTGATTTCACATCCTCCCCCAATACAGCAGATGAGAATCTCTAATAACATGTTTGCAGATAAATGGGTCAAACAAATTGAATGTTCTTGGCTTTCAGTTCCACCGCCTCGAGAAACCCCTGAACGTGATGGCCATTATGAGCATGATCAGTCAGGCAACGAGGATGAAGTTGACGACAAAGATGTCCTTGACATTTTCCAAAACTTCAATGCCGTCCCCACCCCTGCCAACGATGATATAGATATCACCACTTTTCGCGCTATCCCAAATAATCACCTATGGCTATTCAGATGGCGCCTACATGAAATTATCCATTGCCTATTCAAACTCAGAATGTGCAATGTCTCTACAACATGTTGATGCACTAATCACAACCCTGATCCACCCATATCTAATGGGAAGCTTAACAGATATGATTGCATCATGTTTTGATGGTGATATGTTGTCACTATTTAGTGCCAATATGTTCCCCGCAATTCAACAAGGCTGGTACTAAGAATGGCCAGACAATCTATTTGAGTATGCTGGGGTTAGTGGCAATGTTCTTGAACACATTCAGAAACACATGGGAAACATTCAGGCCAGCAGCTCAAAACTACCATGTTATCTCTGACCCAGACTTTAAATGGAAAGTTGAGCCATGAGTTCTCATTAACTTTTCTAATATTTCACCTACAGTATACCTACTAACTGAGACAATATTCATGGTGTTGCTGAGGTCAATTACGACCAGTACAGCAAGCACCTTTTCACGACCCCCCAGGACCTCGCGGAGTCTGTTGAGAGTATTTGAGAAGCTTAGACTGCTGAATGAACACACTCCAATCATTCCCCTCAACAGCGCATGCTCAATATTCCACAATCATAACCAGATAGCATGGATAACGATGAAACATAAGCCAGACACATGCGAACGTTGCAAAGAACAGACGAAGCAATTGGCCAAGTTTCCCTGGGGCCTGACATGACCAGTGGCTATGTATGGAATGCAAGTGGACGGCAAAGATGCTGGGGGAAGCTCCTTTGCAAAAGGTGTTTCAAAGTATACTGTTGGTTTATCATAAGATTGGAATAGAAGGAAGACAATCGATGCATGTGCCCAGGGTGTCATAGATATGATCTACTGACACAAATTAATGGCATCAGAGTTTGTAAGACTTGTGCCACTTCTGAGGTCTTTGGGCAGCCCCATGTTATTTGCTTAGGTAGGTACTACCTATTACATTTACCCACAAGCTGCATAGAGCAGATAGAATACAATGGTAGTGTATTCCATCAATAAAACCTATAAGATTGAAGAGAAATTTACAATGAAATAGGATCCAAATGTTATCGATCAAGCTTTGCTTGACGACGACTGGATGCGAAATGGCCGACGGGGGAAAGCAAGGGGGGTAAGGGGGGGACCGGAACAGGAAGAGGAAGAGGAGTGGGAGCAGGAGTCGAATCAGGATCAGGGTCAGGATCGCAGTCGGGAGCCAGAGCAGGTTAGATATAAAAACATCTTCAGGAGCAGGCAGTTCTTTAGCAATCGGAGCATAGCAGAAGGTCTTGCAGTTCTGGGACTGCTTATGGGCCCCCGACCAATACGTCGGGGTTTGCCGGGAGTCCTTTGCGGAGAAGAAGACGAAGGAAAAATCGCTGAAGAAGAGGATGTCGGAGGCGGAGGCGTGGGAAGCGGCGCATTAGGGGCCGTAAGTTTTCTTGGGTGTTTTTGATATCTATTACTTTATGAGGTTCCTCGCCGACCAAAGGACGAGTTGGTGGTTGGCCTCATCAACAGTTAGTTAGCTGGTTAGTCAGAAATTAGTCACAGAAGTTTAGCTACATTTTTCAGGGGCTGTGAGAAGCGGTACGGTACGCGCCCCAAGCGCCTGCAGAGCAGATCCTCTATT